>CBVK0100020801.1:0-35829 GCA_900067695.1 Picea abies
TATGATTTTTCCTGTTGACCGTCAATGAACTATTATGAACGGCTAAGATTAAACCGACGAGGATTGAGGTACTCGTCCGCCGGTTTCAAGAATTAATAATTAATTATTGGAAGTAATGGACTTTGAAGTCATGCTTAGATTATGTGGATGCCAGCACCAATGGTAAAGCAAAATCGATGCTAAAGCACTGGATAAGTGTTTCTTGCCCTCTAGATCACTTTCATTGAAGCCAATACTCCCACTAATGTTAAAATGATGAACCTTAAAACGATGAAAATATCCTTTGACCACAATGTTAAAAAGATGAACCTTAAAATGATGAAAATATCCTCTTAACACAAGAGCTTGGTAGGAAATATCCTTTGAAAATATAAAGCTTAAGAGTTTGGTAGGAAATATCCTTGAAAATATACAGCTTGAGTGTGTATTAAGAAAATATACAGCTTAAGTGTGCCTAATGGTTAAGAATATGTGTTTCCTTCTAAGAGGTCACAAATTCAAAACCAAAAGGGGTAGGGTATGTATATCTCCGTAGACTTAAATCGTTGCACAGAGGGGGTCCCTTATCCCACAAATAATGGTGTCTCAAACACCTAAAAATTAGATTATTAAAATTATTATGAAACAAACAATGTAAGGAATGTGGTGAGTCCATAAGTGCATGGGTCAAATTTGTGCAAGTGATTTACAACACATTTTACTTGTTAAGGTACCAAGAAGATTATTGTATGAAGTGGTAACAATTATGCTAGCAATTAATTGATGTCACCATGAACAAATTTCACACATTTATGGTTCGTTTGCACTTCAAAGAAGAGAAGTTGAATATAGTCCTTGAGTATAGAAGTGGATTGCACTAGTACATCAAATGTTAAGCTTGAGTTTTTGTCGGTTAACTTGCTTGGGGTTGCACAAGTTATAGTGTCACGCCTTTTAAGCTACTTAATTTTGTATAATAAACAATATCCAATTTAATTATCAAGCCCCAATGGCTCTATTGGTAAAGGTTGTCAAATCATGGTTGAGCATTAGTAAGAACACAAGTCACCTTCTTATTTATGTTGATCTAATGTTACATGGATAGGGTTGACTACTCTCCATGCATCCACAACAATCTGTGTGGTGCAAGCACACAAGTTGTATAAGTATAGCCCATGTGGCACAAGTATGGTTGATGCCCTTCGAGTGGCAAAATGGCCTATGAGGCCATAAAGTATGGTCCATGTAGTGCATTTGGAGCAAGTTTGGTCTTCATTTACGTGGTGCATAGTAATGTTGACATGCTATTGTATTTATTTTTTATTTGGACAAATATATGTATGTGCGCATGTATTGTACTTGTATAGCAAAAACAATGAATTAAGAGTGATATCAAAAGAAATATAAACTACATGACATAAAATAGGAAGAACAATAGTGTAACACCCTGTTTCCCCCAATTTGTAATTAATCATAAAATAGGAATTACCATGCTAATGCATAAGGACAATGTAAATGTATTATTGTGTGAGTTGCCAATGACTGACTGTGGGGTCCGATCTCACTGCTAATGCATAAGGACAATGTAAATGTATTATTGTGTGAGTTGTCAATGACTGACTGTGGGGCTGAAGCCTTGAAAGTATTGGCCATGATATCACTAGAGAAGAATGTGAAAACTATAAGAGAGGGTTCATTATGACAAATAACCCCAAATTTCCCTTGATGAGGATGACAACCTCCTTCGGATCCCAAGGAGAGAAATCAGTTAATGAAGAAAGGACCGGTGGTTGAATTATCAACCACCCCCATGAATGGAAACATGGGTTGTTAGCCCGAAGTACCGCAGGGACCTGTAGACCTGAGCTTCCTTCTGACAGAAGGAACAGGATAGGTCAGCAAACCTTCCAAGGTAAGAGGGATACACACAAGAGAGGAGACACCAGACAAAAAGAGCGTAAGCTCACAAGGGAGATGCACGGAGCTCTCCAGCGAGTCACGAACCGAAGGTCGCGAGCTTGATGCCGAGGAGCATCTGAGAAACCTCGCCAAGGCCATAATCGAGAGAGAAAGCTCTGAGTTACAGAGAACAGGACCCAAACAGAAGCGGAAATGGAGGAAGAACCCTCGAGAAGTGTGAGAATTCCCTGGTGATATCATGGCTTGGCATGGGGGTGGCCAGAGTGCTAAGAATGAATGCCTCTGTGCCTATGGTCGGGTGGAAGGATGAACACCCACAGTCAGTTGGTTGGTGGCAACCTGTAATAGATAAGCAATTTCTTACCCTGTGTAATTTAGCCGTAACTGTGTATGAATTGGTTATACTGTGTATGTTTCAAGAATTGTGCATATTTCCTAATGGATATATTATCTCTCCCCTATTTCTGTTTGATTGTATAACTAGGGCAGTAAGAAATTATATGGTTAGGAGATGATTTTATACTCGTAAATTCTTGTGTCTTGTGGAGGCATAAGCTAGAGTCACGAACTGTGTGTTCGTCGACCCCGGACACAGTTTCATGCACACATGCCAACCCTCCTAATTGTTTAGAGTCCCTTGGAGGACGAAGTATTGTTAAGCTCAGAAGAGGTAGTGCAGATTGGCACAGGCTCTCTGCGAGGCAAACCGAACCCAGAACTCCTCAAGTCCTCGACAAGATCAGGAAAGATCGCACCGTTGTGTGCAAGAACCCTGCATGGAGTGCAGAGGTCGAGAAACCCTTTGGAGGTTTCAGAGCGTATGAGAGCTCAAGAGTGATAGAGATCGTGATCAAAATCAGATCTAAACCGTTGGTTCAATTCGGGGAAATAGAGGTGAGGATTTCCCCAAAGTCCTGAAAGGCGAATCTCTGATTCGCAAGGGAAAATCTGGATCGTTGGAGCCTACATCCAGACAGTCGGAGAAGAGTGAGCAGGAGAATAGATCTGAACCGTCAGATCGAGCGCAGGGGACCGATAGCCATCGGATCCAAAAAAGGCACACGAGGTTTAACTTAGTGCATGCAGGGGAGAGAGAACTCGTCAAAGTCCTGAAAATCCCGAAGTATTCAGAACCGTCCATCAGCACATGACACGTGGCAGTTGGGTAGCATTTCGTTGACTTGCAACTTGGAGTGGTCAAAGGGTAAGACTGCACGAACTCACGATTCGCAAAATCGCGACGTGATCGTGGTCGTTGATCCATGAGTTATCTGGACCATTGGTTTAGTGTGAATAACTTTCGACGTTTTGGCATCCGGGAAACCAGAGGGCAAGACCCCTCGTCTTCGCAAGTCGCGAAATCCCGGTATACGAAACCTCGATGCACTTTGTGGATGAATCAGTTTAGTGTGAATAACTTTTGGCGTTTCGACATTCGGGAAACCAGAGGGCAAGACCCCTCGTCTTCGCAAGTCGTGAAATCCCGGTATACGAAACCCTAATGTGCTTTGTGGATGAGTCGGTTTAGTGTGAATAACTTTCGGCGTTTCGGCATCCGGGAAACCAGAGGGCAAGACCCCTCATCTTCGCAAGTCGCGAAATCCCGGTATACAAAACCTCGATGCGCTCTGTGAATGAGTTGGTTTAGTGTGAATAAATTTCGGCATTTCGGCATCCGGGAAACCAAAGGGCAAGACCCCTCATCTTCGCAAGTCGCGAAATCCCAGTATACGAAACCTCGATGCGCTCTGTGGATGAGTCGGTTTAGTGTGAATAAGTTTCGGCATTTTGGCATATGGGAAACCAGAGGACAAGACCCCTCGTCTTCGCAAGTCACGAAATCCTGGTATACGAAACCCCGATGTGTGATTAAGACTGAGTGTCTTTCAACACCCTTAAGCTCAAGAGGGATAGTGACTGTTAGATCCAAATCAACGAGGGTCGTTGATCTCATACACAAATTCCCATATCGGAATTCGGGGATTGGAGTGACAAGAGATTTGGAGTCGCTGCATCGTGAACTCCCGGTTCACAAAACTTCGAAAATATCTGGATCGTTGGATCTCGTACAAGAACTCACGTATCGGAGTTCAGGGAATGGAGTGACCAATGGTTTGGGTCGCTGCATTTCGAACTCCCGATTATCGAAATCTCGATACGACCAGGACCGTCAGATCAGGGGGAGATTCACAGCCGTCGATCTCATCGAAGGTAAGATTTCAGGTTTCGGGGTTTGAAGAGTCGAAAGACTTGACTCTGTTGCATCGCTGAGTCACGAAATGTGAAAGGCGCCTCTTGGCCTGGCCTGTGGTCATAACCAACGATCACATGGAGGTGGATAAGGGAAGAGCTAGCCTGCGCTAGGCCCCCGTAGGAATTCGGGGATTCTATCCCTTGAGGAAGAGCGGAAATTTTATTTTTGCTGTAGTGGGTATGTGACAAATAGTATTGAATCAACAAAATATTAACCCTTATATTGATAATCTAAAAAGATAGCAATGTTAACAGGCCTCTTCGAGGGGGCAACCTCCAAATTAGTAGAGCTCCAATACAATGATAATACTTGCTAAAACATTTATTCGTTTCTACTTATATAAATAGTTTTTCACTGCCCAAACCCTGATACACTCATAGTCCCATAAGGGAAAATTTCAAGGGATAAATTTCACCATTTGGTTAAGTTTCCATTAAATTTTTCAAAAAACAATTTGTCAATTTCCATTTTTTCCAAAAACAATTACCCAATTTCTATAGGACGGAATTATTTTACTTAAAAAATCGCCAAAATTTTCTAAAAACTATATAAAATTCTTAGAAATTTGAATATTTTACAAGAATGCAACCAACAAATTATAGTTTACATTTTAAGAATTATTAAGATATGCAAAGGTTTCTACACTTTAAGATAAGTATGGATCCTTAAAAAAATTCCTACTTCTCCCATCATTAATGAGTACCAACTACATAGTGGGCCTTTTTAATAAAGATGAACCTTTTGCATTGAGTAACCACACACCGACTAGCTAATGGGTTGTATTTAGAGAAGATGGTCTTGTATATTAATTAATTGGCTTATGAGTAGTATACCCTTAAATATGGAGTTTAGGGTAAGACCCTAACATGCCCTCCCCTTCAAAATCAACATTGTCCTCAATGTTAGCCATGTGGAAACCATTTTTAAATCATTGTTGGTTCCCAAGAGGCATCTTCGAGTCATGTATCCTTCAACTATATCAAAACTTCCATGATAATGCATTGGCACAATTGACACTTTCTTTTGTCCAATACTACTTTTGACCGCAACCAAATGGAACCCCCTTCATCAAGTTTTGAAAGGCTAGTCTAAACATGGCAATTCGACCCCACCACTTTCTTCAAACATGACACATGAAATACTAGGTGGATCTTAGAGTGGGTCAAGAGAGCTAATCTATAAGCAACTTGTCTATTGTGTCAGAGGAACTGATAGCGACCATATAACCTAGGGGAGAGATTTTTGTCGCTCTTGTCTCTAAGACATGTTTCTTGTAGGGATGGCGACGAAGTGACACCTAATCCCCTTCTTCAAAGGAGCCATCTCAGTGATGCTAAGGTGCTTGTTGCTTCAATCTATTTTGATAACAAAGTATAAATTGAGTATTTGGTGGCAGAAATTGTGGATCCAGCGATCCCAAAACTTGAATGCAATAATTTGTTGTAAGTAGTTATGTTGTCTAACATGTGGATGGATCTCAGTAAGGTTGGGTTGGGTGATATAAGAATGTCACAAGTAGTTATGTCCATGTTGTTGGTTGTGGAGTCTGATTATCTTCCTGATTCATAGGTCGTGTGTTTTAATCACGTTTGGACTCCATTACCTGATGAGGGGGTGTGGGGGGGGGACGAGAAATTTTGGAGGCCCCCCCGGCAAAGGTTCAGGGACAGCGCCCCCAAAGAATGGAAACCAATGGTTACTGTAAGAGGTGAGACATATACCAGATCTGAGAAGAAATTTAATTTCAACAGGACAGTTGGCAAGTGAAGATTGCATATCTACATTTACAGATAATGCGTGGAAGGTCACTAAAGGATCACTGGTAATGGCAAAAGGAGAGAAGGTAGGTACATTGTATTTATGGACCGGTAATGTTTACTCTTCAATCTTTTTAGCTTCTACATGTGTGGATACAACACTGTGGCATCATAGGCTTAGACACATGAGTGATAAGGGGATGCAAATACATCACAAAAGGAAATTGTTTCCAGATCTTAAACAAGTTGATTTGGATTTTTGTGAACACTCTGTTTATGGAAAACAGAAGAGAGTCAGATTTTGTAGGGTTGGAAAGGAAAATAAGAGTGAAAAGTTAGAGCTTGTGCATACAGAGATGTATGGGGACCAACTCAAGTATCATCTCTTGGTGTCTCTCACTATTATGTTATTTTTATTGATGATGCAACTAGAAAAACTTGAGTTTATTGCATTTGACAAAAATATGGTGTTTTTGACACTTTTAAGAGATGGAAAGCTTTGGTTGAGAATGAGATAAGAAAAAGGTTGAAGTGTCTCATATTAAACAATGGAGGTGAATATTGTAGCAAGGAGTTCGATGATTATTGTTCATACCATGGGATTCATAGAGAGAAGACAATTTCACGAACACCATAAGAAAATGGCGTGTCAGAAAGGATGAACAGGACAATCATGGAACATGCAAGGAGTATGAGATTGCATGTTAGGTTGCCCTTACAATTTTGGACAGATGTTGTAGATATTGTCGTTTACTTAATAAACAGAGGGCCTTCAAGCTCATTGGATGGTGGCATTCCATAGGAGGCATGGACAGGTAAAAAGGTAAACTACTCATTTCTGAAGACTTTTGGTCATGAATCATTTGTCCATATTGATAAAGAAAATAGAACAAAGCTTGAGGAAAAATCCAAGAAGTGTACATTTATTGGATACAATGTTAATGATTTTGGTTATCGCTTATGGGATTACGAAAATCATAAAATCATTGGTCGTATAGATGTTGTATTCGATGAAAAGGTCATGTACAAAGATCAGTTGCAGGGAAAGAAATAGGAAAAGGAAAACACAAAATACACGATGTTTGATGAAAGCAAAGAAAATGAAATTCCAAAGGTACTAGAAAATCAAAATGTACAACAATAGGAGCAACAAGCACCTCAAACTCTTGCAGGTGTTGTTAGAAGATCTACCAGATCAACTAGGACCCCTGAACGATACTCTCTTTCATTGTATTATTTATTGTTGACTAACTTTGGCGAACCATAAAGTTACGAAGAGGCAATGCAAGTAGACACTAAAAAGAAGTGGGAGCAAGGCATGAAAGAGGAAATGGATTCCTTGGTAAATAACCAAACTTGGGACTTGGTTTAGCTTCATGCAGAAAAAAGAGCATAGCAGAATAAATGGGTTTACATGTTGAAGGAAGAAGATGGAGGCAAAAAGCAGTACAAGGCTAGACTTGTTGTAAAGAGGTTTGCACAAAAGAAAGGTATAGATTTTGATGAAATATCTTCTCATGTTGTTAAAATGACTTCAATTATGACTATTTTATGTCTTTTCATAATAGAAGATTTTCATCTTGAACAATTAGATGTAAAACCAACTTTTCTCCATGGAGATTTGGAAGAAGAGATTTATATGTAGCAACCACATAGGTATGAGGTCAAAGGGAAGGAAAATTTGGTATGCAAGTTGAAGAAGAGATTGTATGGCCTAAATCAAGCTCCAAGGTAGTGGTATTTGAAGTTTGACAGGTTTATGACAGATCAAGGTTATAGTAGATGTCATTCTGATCACTGTGTTTATTTTAAGAGGCTAGAAAATGGAAGTTATATTATCTTGATATTGCATGTAGATGACATGTTTGTTGCAAGGTCTAACATGCAGGATATAAATGAGCTCAAAAAGAAATTAGCTAATTCATTTGCAATGAAGGATTTGTGTGTTGCAAAGAAAATCCTTGGTATGAGAATAACAAGAGACATGAAAAATCGCAATTGTCATTGTCTTAGGGTGAGTACATATAGGTGTTGGAGAGGTTTTGAATACATAATACAAAACCATTTAGTACACCTTTGGCCAGCCATTTCAAATTAACCAAGGAAATGTATCCCAAGACACAAGGGCAAATCGAATACATGTACAGGGCCCCTTATTCATCAACAGTTGGAAGCTTGATGTATGTTATGGTATGCACAAGACCATATATTGCACATGCAGTGGGATTTGTGAGTAGGTATATGAACAATCCAGGTAAAGAACATTGGGGAGGAATAAAATGGATTCTCGGGTATTTTAGATGTACTAATACTCATGCATTATGTTTTGGAGGTTCAAACATTGTTCTACACGGATATGTTGATTCAGATATGGCAAGTGATAAAGATAGCAAGAGAAGCACCACAGGGTATGTTTTTACTATAGGTGGAACAACAATAAGTTGGATTTCAAAATTGCAAAAGGTTGTTGCAATTTCAACAACGGAAGCAAAGTATGTTGTTGCTACAGAGGCTAGTAAAGAGATGATTTGGCTATAGAGGTTTATGGAGGAATTGGGAAAGAAGCAGGAAAATAGCAGGTTGTCCTATGACAACCAAAGTGCCATTCATCTTGAAAATAACTCAGCCTTCCATTCTAAAACTAAGCATATACAACTCAGGTACCATTTCATACGATCCATTTTGGAAGATGGACAATTGAAGTTGAAAAAGATACATACTAGTCAAAATATTGCGGACATGTTAACAAAGGTAGTAACTAGGGAGAAACTAAGTTCCTGCTCAGTTTCAGTTGGCCTTCAAGCATGAAGGTGAAGATGAGAAATTTTCTAGGTCCAAGGTGGATCATAGTCCAACAGGTACAACAACAATGGAGTTGTTGTGATTAGTCTCCAAGTGAGAGATTGTTGGTTGTGGAGCCTGATTATCTTCTTGATTCAGAGGTCTTGTTTCAGTTGCATTTGGACCCCATTACCTGTTGAGGGGGTTTCCCCCCCACATCTCTCGCCAGAGGGGTCTAGGGGAGGATGGCAAGAAATTTTGGAGCCCCCTTTGGCGGGGGTTCGAGGGCAGCGCCCCCGAAGATAATTTTTTTTGGAAAATTGTCTTGTAAAATATTGTAATTTCATAGTCAATTTGAACCATTCATTATAAGGTCGCAAATCTGACAGTAGAAGTTATGCTATGGATTTTTGTCCTAGAAGGAAACCATCTTTTATGAGGGAATTGTATTGTGGATGTGTATGTGAGTGAATATTGTATTACAAGAGAGGAGATTGTTAGAGAAAGAAAAGAAAGTTCCAATGGGTATGGTGTAGGTTGTATCCCTTTATTTGTCAGATAATAATAAAGGAAGGACTGAACAATTTCTCTGGTGGACGTAGCCCACACTAGGTGAACCATGTATATCTTTGTTTCTATTGTATTGTGTATCTTCTGTGTTTTATTTCCGCATTTTATTTTATTTTATTGCTCAACAATCATGTTTTTCTAACACATGCACCAACTAGAACAAAAGTACAGTACAAGTAGTAGAACTTACAAATTCTAGTAGTACAACAAATAATCACATGTATAACTCATATTCAATATTTAGATGCATGCATCAATTGCATACTCAAGCTTTCAAGGGGGCTAATATTTCCCTTTGCTTTGCTTTACGGCTTGAGATGCTTCCCTTGAGATACTTCTCAATAAAGACATTAGGTGTTGAGGGTCGTTAGGAATAATAATGTAGATAAGATAAAGATATCCCTCGACCGAATTTGTCTTTCATCATAGTTATTTATTTTCAATACCATTGAAAGATGATTCATTTATTGTTCTAGGTAGTCCTCGTCCAAGATCATCGTGGATTGTATTGCTAGCATGCTAATTATTCACACTTTTTCAATGGGATGGTGGTGTGACCAAGCATTCAAGTATCTATTTGTATGAATTTTCTTTCTATAAACTTGGTGGGTGAACAAGCCATCCCCCCTTTTAGTAATCAATACATCCAAGAACGAAAGACAATTATTATCTTCCATTTCTAGTGTGACACTTATGTGTTTTCAATGGTTGTTGATATATTGTTAATGAATTCATCCAAATTATATTTCCCATGTGGCCAATTTATATTTGTCTCGTCCATTAATCTATGTCACCATCTAGGCTTTAGATGGAAAGAATCTATAAATTTCTTATGAAATATTCCATATATAGATTTGTGACAATACAGGAAAGAGGTGATCTCATTACAACTTCTTCATTTTTTCTCATAAATCTCCCACAAAAGCTAAAGTCATATCTACACAAGAGTTGTAGTTTCTTGGTCAATGGCATTTTTTAAAACCTCAACGACATCATCAATTGGAATCTATGTGAAGAGGGATACTATGTCATTGTCCTCAACTTTACAGTGCTTGATTTCATTCACAAAGTGTGTCGAGCCCTTTATGAAAGAAGACATCTTACCCACAAGGGGATTCATTTCATGGCCAAGTATGTAGCAATATTATAGGTGTGGGAGCTAATCATGTTTACAATGGCCTCAACAAACCACCCTCCTTATGTATTTTTGGTAAACTATAAATTATAGGAATTGAAACATTGGGGTGAGTTTCTTGTTGGTCCAAAAAAGAATTATTTATTGTACTAGAGACCTACTTCACGACTTTATTCATGGGATCGCCAATCATTTTATTGTTGTATTTGCTAGTATCCAAAATAACCGCAGCATTGCACTTATCTGCCTTTAAGATTATTATTTCTCAGATCCACAAGAGTTAAAGCTTCATCTATGTCGATATTTCTATTAGAGAGACACATCCTAAAGTGTGACAACTCATTCCCTCCTTATCTCCTTTGTAGTGCTTTAAGCATGTTCTTGATCTCCTCTTCCATACATCATATGATCTCTTTAAAAGGAATTTTATGGGGGTGACAACAAAGTTAAATATTTTTTATGTAGTTTTTTAGAGCCATTGTTTAATCCCAGTTTGGAGAGGCTGACAACACTTCTCTTCTTATGTTCTCTTTTGTGACTTGATCGTTGTGCCTACTTCAATGTGAAGCAAAAAGTCAATAGACGTATCCTTGAAAAGAACCATAAAAAGATTATACATTAGATAAACCATTCATTATTAAACTAAAACTGAGGTTATGAAGGATTATATCATTGCTTCCATTATGTAGATGATGTTTCACTACCATGAAACATGGAAAAACCTTATTGTCTCTACATCTCTTTAAAATTCCATATCAACAACCTTATGTGTGATTTTTATCCTCAACATTTGAAAGATGCGTATAACATTTCTCTTCCATGGTGGGATGGAATTTCTTCATTCATTGATTTACAAAGGTATGTAATTGTAATGAAAGTAAATCCTTTGTAAGTCTTTTTTATCTCAACATTTTAAACCTATCATGTCAAGTCCACTTTTCAGGAGTATAATGTATGGATTTGGCACTCTAGTACTTACATATACCTACCCACTAGAGGTGTTGCAGTGTGGCTTGCTTATATGACATGTCCATGCTTGGATTTCCATATGACAACTTGATTGCCTCTTATCCTTCACTACAAAAGGTCTCCTGCTTTGTACCACTCTCCCTCGAGTTACGTTGTCCTATTCTAGATGTAAAACCTCTTAGGAATGTCTAGTGTTGAGGTAAGGTTCCCTTCTTAGCCCCTCCCTTGGTCTTTGGCCTTTGGTTTCTAGTTTGGCCCTATTAGACACTTTAGGGTACACATTCTGAGCACTTTCTTACTATGTGGGACTAGCTTGGAGCTCTAAGCCTTGAACTTGGCCAATAGCTGCTTTGGATGCTTCATTTTGAGTCCTTAAAGGCCCAAATCCACTTTGGGTTCCTATATCAAGGGTCTATTTGGTTAAAATTTCCTTAACCCTTCCCGGTTTCTTAGCACCATGTGAACCATGAGTTCTTGGGGCTATATTGTGACTATAAGTCATAACTCATGGAATAGAACACTAATTTTGGAGAAATCAACTATATTACAGTTTGGAAAACCCACTATATGACTCTTATGTACACAATTTTCTTCCCAGTATCTAGTCTAGCACTCAGTTACGCCTTGAGGTCATTTGTTTTTCCTATTTATATCATTCCTCTCCTCTCTGTAAAGTCTCTTTGATTCCTCCAGTTTCATTCTTGAAAATATATTGCATGAACCCTATCGAATTTGTGTCAAATTGTGATCTAACTACCTAGCTCCTCTTCCATTCTTTTGCACTTCTTGCTAGTGTGATAACCAACACCTCTACAAGCATTCCTTGCTTTGGATTGGTTTTTCCTTTAAAATCTTCTGATCTAGGTGGATATCGGTGGACACCCACCAATTCCGGTGGCTCAAAGAACAATTTTCCATTTTGGCATTTGTTAACAGTTTTTCGGGTTCCAAACTTCTGGGGTCATTTTGAGGCCTCAAACAATGTTTTTTTGGCTCGGCAACATCGAGAATGTAGCTAATGGAAAATTCTAGGCAGAACATAATGCGTACTCCTAGGGTAGAACTTTCCAATGGTGTATCGAGTACCCAAAGCGGAGATCATATGAAAAAATTACACCCTCAAGAAGTTGACGTATCAACTACCCCCATCGGGGCCCACAAACCTTTTGGTGTTTCATCTCTCAGGGTTAGGGTTTTTTATGTTTAGGGTTTTCTCATTTATGTTTTATGTTAAAAAGGCTTTTGGAGCCTCATTGTACTTATCTTCTTGTGAATGAGCGTAGCTGTCACATCTCTTCTAAGAGATAAGCTGCCACCATTCGAGCAAGTTTGTTTCATTCTGCATTTTACAGTTTCAACATGTTCTCTTTATTAATAGAAGTCAAGTTTTATTGTATCTATATGTGTTTCTTTGTTATACATCTATATATCATTTCGTTCCATTTATAAATCTAAATCAACTTCTTATTGTTTTTCCACTACTAAAATACTGAATGGTAGCTTTGCCATTAATTTCATCTCTCATTGTATTTTTTTGGAAAAAAACTTCAAGTGTATAGATGCAAAACATGATGTTAAATGGGGCATCATTATCTACATCAACTTTGTGTTAACCTTGCATCAACCCTACGTCTTCATTTTCGACCTGCACTTATACGGTGTAGTCCTATCTATGAAGAATACAACATAAAAAGTTTTTCTATGTTGCATATTGGCATCGTACTGTGTTAGACATTATTACCAAAAAACACTTACAGAGTTACTTTTGCATTGAATTTGTGTCATATGCATGTTAGTTGTGTAGATATGGGTGTAAAATTTTCATATGAGGTGTTGTGGTTGCATTGTATGTGAGTCTGAATACTAGCATCGTAATAGCGTCGAATATATAACTTTTTAGTCAGTTTGTGTCATATTTGCATGTTATTGGCATTGTTTTATGTCGTTGTTGTGTCATGTTAACATCATGTATGTGTCATTATTTTTCATTTTTTCTTCGTATTAACCTTAAGCATGTGTTGTTATGATTTGTTTTGTGTGAAGATAGTGTCTTTTTAGTATTGTAGTAGATACATTTTGTGTTAAAATAATATCAAAATTGCATCATTTTAGTGTCAAAATTATGATGTAATTACTATTAATGATTTTGTTTTTTTATTTTATTTTTTTAACATAAATGGTTTGAGTTTGTATCAAAAAGGGGTTGAGACCGCATCAATCAAATTTATAATACAAATATTAAGAGGGAATATATTGGCTTCAAGTTCTATCCTCCTCCCATCAAAGAGTTGGGAGAATATACGATCTTTGCTACATAGACTTTTCCATTCATATTCTTGAGTACAAGGATAGATTCTTACAAACTAATTACATAAAACAATGCAAAACAAATACATAACTATTGACAGTGGTTGATTATCCCCCCTTTAAGCAAGGAAGAATCTAGAGTTAATTGTTGAATCAAAATGATATTTGATTCTGCCTCATATTCTCTCAGATCTTGATTATATTTCCTTCCCCTTGTGAGAGGAGGGGAGGGATATGGTGCTTTCTTCGGAACTATGGTGAAGGAAAAATATTTATATGGATGAGAATGTGGCATTGGAACTACGGGCTCCACAACTTCCTTCTCTTCCATTTCTATTTCCTCCTCTTCCTCCTCTATTTCCTTTGCTTCCTCTTCTTCCTGCTTTGATTCCTCAACCTCCACTTCTTTCTCCTCTCCCTCCTCTACTTCCTTCTCTTATGTTCTTGATGGGGCATTGACCTCTGGGTCCACTTGGAACTTGGATAGATTTGTGTTGTATTTAAGATAAACTATTCTAGCTTTGGGCTCTTTGCCAATTCTTTTTCCCTTCTAATTTCCTTCTTTGAATCTTCTAGATTTCCAAGAACTTTCAATTTGTTGTTGCATGTTTTAGTAGGACTATCTTGAGATGAATTTTATTGTTGAGGCCCCCTGCATTGAGAATTTCTATGACAACGCTTGAACTCCTCATATTCATTTAACAATTACTTTGAAGGTGGTTATTCCTCTTGCATTTTTGGATAGTTTTTAGCAAAATTACCCATAAACATGACATAAGTTGCACTTGAAAGGAGTTTTCTTTAATTTAGGGCTTGATGGCGACTCCATCCATCGATATTGATTTGCAGTGCCTTTGAAAGACCATTTTCTAGGTCCACCTCCACACATATTCAAGCACAAGAGTACAAGTTTCCTTTTGGCTCTGCTCTATCAATAAATCTACCCAATGTGTTCCCTATATCTCTTAGTGATATTTCATCCCATAAAATCAAAGAGAGATGTGGCAGCCTAACCCACACATGGGTTGTTGTAATTTCATCTTCTAAATTGAAATCAAGTGATCACAAAGATAGACACATTCCCCTAGATCCCATGAATTGGGGTCTAGAGTGAAAAATCAAATTATTCTTATCCTTATTGAGAAAAAGAAAAAGAAAAAAACCTTGACTAGAGGAAAATGTTAATACATATCCTTGTATCCTATGAGTCTAGTGATTTGCTACCCGTATTTATAAAGCACTTGGATTAGGCCATAGGCATGTAAATTTTCACATCAATTCTCACTCAAACACAATAAGGGATTTTCTTCTTGGCTCTAAAAAAAGGGAGGTCCAATTGTAGAATGGCTTCCAACCTCTTAACCAATCTCCTTTGTTGAGGCAGATTTCTTTCATTGGGATTTAGGGACCTAACCAGAGCATTAAATGCCTCTAGCTCTAAGTGATTGATATCTCCCATTCTTCTTGGTACTAATAAATGCAACCATCCTTGAAGACGCCTTCGTGCTTGGATCTAATTTTCATGCATATAGTGGCGGGAAACCACGAACATGCTAAACTCTCCCAGTCAATCCTGCATCCAAATCGATGGCAGCGTGAGGCCTCTGAGCGGATGGATGAGAGTATATGGATGGCGGTGACTAGGGTAAACCCTAATCACACGAGGGAAGCAAATCGCTCCACATCCTTACGCTTGAATTGGAATACCTTTCAATGTATTAGTAGTTGGTAACGTAAGCATTGTAATTACTTTAATTGTTTTTATCACTTTAATACTTATTGATTATTTAATTTTATTTTAATTCAATGATCAAAATTATTTTAAATTAATTAGTCATTATTAGTTAAATATTAATTGTTAGATATAATTTAATTATTATTAGTGATTTTTTTTTTAATATGATTAGTACAAGTCTATTTTTAATGTTAATAATTATGAGAGAGAAAATTATATATATATATATAACATGAAAAAATATCTACACATATAAGGAAATGAAATAAACTTGAATTTAGAAGTTGATTGGACTGTGTATAAATAAGTGGCACACTACCACTTTAGGGAAATGTCAACTTTGTATACAACAACATTAAAAAAATTATACACTAAGGAAATGAAATGGATTTGACATCAAAAGTTGATTGAACTAGTGTTAATGTCCTCCTCCTTTTCTGAACCCTCCTCATCCTCACTATGTAAAAATATAATAAAAGAACATGAGTTCTTTTTTTTTGTGAGTGAGTGTATGGATCTATATTACTAAAGATAATATGATACAAAAGGTGGGCCTCCTGGTCTGCCTAGAAGGAAACTAGACCAGGGGGTCCCTAGTTGCGCAAGTTGAAATTAACGAGGGATAGTTTTGGTCTGTCACCAAGGGAAACCAGACCAGACCTTCCATGTTCAGTTGGAGAAAAAACATATACATAAAGAGAGAAACTAAAAACATCCTCCTAAACCAGAGCGAGGAAGCTATCTGAGCAAACCTGACAAGGCCTGACGAGTCTTCCTGATTTGAGTTGGTGCTCTGTGTCCATCAACAGGCATGATGTCCATGTGATGGGCATAACGAAGTTAGAGGTGGAATTGGGCAGTCGGGCGCTCCATCTTGCATTTCTGGTCCTTCTCTACCTCTACTAGCAGTTTGGTAATGGTTTCCAAACTGCTGATGCAACACAAGATCTCATCCAACATTGTCTTGTTTTCCTTGTTGTCCTCCTGCTTGGCTTCTTCACTCTCTGAGATTAGTTTTCCAATCATCATCTTTGTTATCCATGCCATCTCCACCGTTTTGTGGTAGAGTGTTTCCCTGAGTTGCGTGGCCCTCAGATCGGTTACCCAGTCCGCTTCATGTACCAATGCATCCAACGCTTTACCTTTGCACTTGCTCTTTAATTCCTTCTCCCATCGGGTGATGGTTGCCTTCCCCTTCGACACAACCCGAGTTTGGAAAGTGCCCTTCGCTTCTTTCGCAGCCTGTGCCATTCTTGTTTTCCGCCTCAGACTGTTCGGGACTTCCTTCCTAGGGGGGTTCCTTTTTCTGTGTGTTTGCTTTAGATGCGCCATCCTACTTTATGTGTCGCAACTCCTATGCCAGTTACTCAGCCTGTGCCTCACTTCCCAGGTATTCTTCCTTTTCCTCCTCTGGATTTTGTGATAATCCCTAATGTTGTTCTCCTTTTGATTGCGTCTATTTATGTTGTCCCTCTTCTTATTGACCTTCCCTCGCTGCGAGCTTGTCCTTTCAATCTTGGTTTGCTCGCAGTGATGTGTGCTTCCATCAATTTTCCTATTAAGGCTCGTATGGTCATGGTGGGTCATCCTTTGTCCCTATGTGATTACTGCCCTTGCTCGCTTGTGATCCGATTGTGCTACTCTTCGTCCCAGTACTTGTCCTAGTGGTTCAATCCTGGTTATCATCTACCCCACATGCCTTACATCCTTCGTTGCATGCGACTTGTTGCCTGGCCTGTCACTCATGCTTTTCCCATGCCTCTTACTGGCATAATGGCCTTGCTTTCATTCGTCCATCTGCTGCTTATTATAATATTGCATGATGAATAGTGTCATATTGTTGGGCCATCCTATCCTTCCTGGGGCCCGCGTACCTTTCGCAGGGCCTTGCGATGCCATCCTCGATGTGACTTTCCATGCTTAACCCACCTTAACGATATTTTTCTACAAGGTGGTTGCAGTCTGTTCTGAGTTGCCCATCCAGAATGTTGATCCAAGTGTCGTCTAGTTTCAGGCCTTCCTTGTCGACCCCCCTCATTGGCGAGCATGTCCTCTAGCACATTCACTGACCTGCACACCCAGCGCAACTCCACTATATTCAGAGTTCTCAGATGTTCCTGGATTTTCTGTAGGGAGTGTACAAGGTGCCATTGGCATTGAACCTTGCCCACTCTGATGCCATTTTGGAGTCTTTTCACCGTGTTGATAACCAGGGTGGATTCACTTTCCACGATGGTGTTTGTCATCCTTTCACGACTTAGGATTTCAAGGGTTGAGTTCCCCATGCTCCCAGCGTATAGTCGGATGATGTTACTGCCATTGTCTCTGATCACGCCGCTTGCCCCTGCCACTTCTGCTTGCCACTGCCACTCCTGAATTTCCTTTTGTCACCCCGTCAAAGTTCAGTTTGAGGAACCCTGACGAAGGGGGAGTCCATTTGCGGTCTCCTATCTGGAGTTGCGGGTTGCACAATTCAGTTGGTCTATTGCACCAATTTTTCAGTTGGAAAAGGTCCAGGATCCGAGAGTCTTAGTCTGTGAATTGCACTTTCTTTGTCTTGCAGTTGCGGCTCTGCACCATTTCTCTTATTTGAGAGACTATTGTCTCATTTATTCTTTCTGCCAGTATACTTTCATTCCTGAATATGTGTCTATTTCGTTCTTTCCAGATTTCCCAGATGATCATCCTCGTCGTTAGATTCCAACAAAGGTTCACCATTTCATTTTCACTGTAACCCTCTTTCCAGTTGTTGATGGTTGCGTTGATGTTCCCTCGGATCCTATTGGATTGGCAAAAGATGTCTGCTACCCAATCCTAAATCTCTGCAGTGTAACTGCATTCGTCAAGGAGGTGGTTAATTGTTTCCTCCTTGTCTAGATGGAGATGGCAGTGAGAGGGACCTATGAAACCCCTTTTCATGAGGTTCTCCCAAGTTACAATTCAATTATTTAGAACAAGCCATTTGAACATTTTGACTTTTGGCCATTGGGGGCTTTTCCAAATTTATTCCCACTATTGCTCCGGATTTTCCTAGTCCTAACCCGCGATGTAATACCGTGCTTCTTTAAAGTTGAATTCATCCCCATTTTTCCTGCCCCACCTCAATTGGTCCTCTTCTTCTAAGACCCCAATTTTCCTTTTTCCCAATTCCTCCTCCACCTCTTTCGTGATTGTTTTTGTCCAGGCTCTATTTTGTGGCTTAATTTTGTCCCATATCCTCCATCTGGCATTGTCATCCTTTTGATTCTAGTAATGATGGATTTTTTTTTGCCTTGCCCAATCATTTCCTGTTGAAGTTCCTCCCTATCCGGATTTTCCATTCTGGGTTCCTGTTGCCATGCATCCTCCCAAAACCTTGTTGTTCTACCATTTCTGACTTCCCAGAAGCTGTGTTTTTGGATCCAGTGTTTGTTGCGCTAGACAAGATTCCATATGGTTGATCCCTCCCTTGTGCCCATGAACCAAATTTTCTCTTGGTCGCTTATGTTCGAGGCATACTTGGCCTTCCATAGGTTTACCCATAGAACCGATTTTTATTTTACCCATCTCCAAGGGAGCTTTGGCCTATAGGCTTTGTTGGTTACCTGTGGGTCCTGTAACCCCAGGCCACCTTTGCTTTTTGGTATGCATACCTTATACCAGGCCACTAGGGCCCATTTATTTTTGTGTTCTGTGCCACACCATAGGAAGTCTCACTAGATGGCTCTTATCTTTTGTAGAATTCCTTTGGGGGCTGGGAACACTGACATCTTATACGCTAGAATTGCTCGAAGAACCATTTTGGTGAGGATAATCCTTCATGCCAGGTTTAGGGCTCTATATGTCCAATTTTTACCCTCTCCCGCAGTTTGTTGATAACTCCTACCCATGTGGCCTTTTGTGTAGGATCTTTCCATTAGGGGCATTCCCAATTTTGATCGTTTTACATTCAAACCCCAAAATGTTGGCCAAGTTGCGCTGAATTGTTGGATTAGTGTTGAAGAAATATATCATGGATTTCGAGTGGTTGATTTTCGCCCCCGAGGCTTCCCCAAAGTCTTCTAAGATTTTTTTAAAAGCCTTTGCTTCCTTTACCATGGGTGTGTCATGGAGTAGGGTATCATCAACAAATTGTTGGTGTGTGGAGGTTGGAAAGTTATCAAAAGGTTTGATGCCTTTTATTTCCCCAGCTGCAGTTGCACTTTTTATACTTTTGCTTAGCCCTTCCATCATTAGAATGAACAAGAAGGGGGATAGCGGGTCCCTTTGTCTTATGCCTCTGTATGGGCAGAAGGGTTTGGTTTGTTGAAATTACTAAGACAACTGAGAGAGGGGGTGAATCAATTGTTATTGTGCTTAAACAATTTTAAGTCTATTAATACATTCTTAATCTTTCTTCAAGTGATCATCAAAATTATACAACATATGGACAATACAAGTAATGAGCATCAGTCACAGATAAGATATACATAGAGACATATTTTCACGAGGAAACCCATAAAGGGAGAAAACCTCTTCTTCTTCGAAATGATACTTCTTCTTCGAAATGATAGGCAGTCTTTTAAGTTTTGTACATCATCTATAATTGAGCACCAACTCAATGTGAGGCTGCTACCTCTGTTTTAAAAGATTCAACTTGTTTGAGAGCACCGGCTCTCTTGTTTCTCTAGCACCCACTAGAAGGAAGCACCAACTCCCCTAATGTTCCAGCACCAACTGGATGGAAGCACCAACTTCCAGTTACACAAGCTCCAACCTGTATAACAGAGAACACTTGTTCTCCCTTGCACCACCCTGCCACCCTAGTTTCTTTAGCTGCAACCAGAAGGAAGCTGCAACTCCATGTGTTCAAGCACCCACTTGAACCTCTGAGGAAAACAGTCCTCCCTAGCAGCGCCCAACCACCCTGGAATATAAATGAATGATTGAATAACCAACAAGATAGATAAATCGATTCTTACCACTTCTTCTATGTTTTGTAAATCTGGTCTGCTTCTAACTGTTATGAAATTATTCTCTTCCTCTGTCTACAATTCTTCTCTGCTTCAAGCTTGTTCTGCAATTCTGCTCTTGCTTCTGTCTCTTGATCATCTGTTACTCATCTCTGAGTTTTATCTCACACTGCGCATACTATCACCTTCACTTTCTTACAGTTCAACTCATTTTTTCATATAGAGCAACAAACCACGCACAATCCCTGTGTGTTCATTTTATGTCCAATTACCATTTCAGTTACACCTCAAATCTTCTTGGGAAAAAACGCCTTGGCAACTGAATCGCCAACCGATCAAGAATCATGAATAAGTTTTGCTAACTAAATCGTAACTGATTGATTAACTGTGAAGTGCAACAATAGCCCTTTGATCATGTTCAAATTCACCTGCACCGTTTGGATTGAATCCGTAGGGTCTTGCATTTATTTCGCCATTTCGCATTTCAGCATTTCGACATTCCTGTGGTGAAGCTCAGCACCTCTAGCTTCTTCCTCCATCTTCCATCGATGTGCCCAATGGTTGTGACCACACGCTTATCCATAAAGTGCTTTCGTGATTTCGCATTTCGTGAATCTGGAGATGAGGCATCTCGAATCTCCAAGTTGCGATCCCTGAAACCCCGAAATGGAACTTTTCTAGACTGACTCCTTCCCTTCTCGTGACCACCGGCGGTGACCATAGGCTGTGCCAAAAAGGTGCTTCATATTTCGCGAGTTTATAAATTTCATTGAGTTTGATCGACGGTTGAGATCTCCATAGATCCAACGGTCCATATCTTATCGCGATCTCGCATCTTGTGAGTTTCCACACCATGCTCTGTTGACTCCAAGTCAATGAAATTCCAATCGCTTGCCATTTGTCCTATGATTCGACGGTCCAAATCTGATCTTGATTCAACGGCTCAGATCATATCACAATTTCACAAGTCACGATTTCAGCATTCCTGTGGTGAATGTTCTTGACGCTTCCAACTACCGATCCGTGAAACTCTGAAATGGCGTCAGATCAATGGTCCCAATCAACCCTTGATCTGACGGTTCAGATCATTTCACGATTTTGCACTTCGTGATTTCGGGACTCCTGTGGTAGGAGTTATTGACATCTCCATCTCCCGATTTCTGAAACTTCGAAAGGGAGTCGGATCAACGGTCCACATAACCCCCTGAGATGGACGGTTGACGGGATTTCGGCATTTCGCATTTCGCGATTTCGGGACTCCTGTGGTCGGAGTTCTTGACATCTCCATCTCCCGATTTCTGAAACTCTGAAGTGATGTAAACATACTGACGTCACACGTGGATTGACACGTGTCGAATAACTGCCATGTGTCACTCTGATACGTGACTTACATGTGCCTGAAATGTTGAATCAACTTGACACTTGTCATTGTCTGGTTGTGCCATGTGTTCTTAGCTGACGTGTCTGTTTCAGGATTTCGCATTTCGACACTTCGGGACTCCTAATGTTGAGAGTCTTTGACTTCTCCATCTCCCGATTTCTGAAATCCTGATAGCCAAAACTCCGAAATGGAGTATCAAACTTTACGGGCCTTCGTCATGCTTGATCAACGGTTCAAATCAATCCTCAATCTGATGGTTGAGGATATTTTATGATTTCGCATATCGCGAGTTTGGGACTCCTGTTGTAATGATCCTTGACATTTCTATCTCCCGATATCCGAAATCCCGATAGCCAAAACTCTGAAATGGAGTATCAAACTTTACGAGCCTTCGTCATGCATGATCAACGGTTCAAATCAATCCTCGATCTAACAGCTGAGGATATTTCGCAATTTCGCATATCGCGAGTTTGGGACTCCTGTTGTAATGATCCTTGACATTTCTATCTCCCGATATCTGAAATCCCGATAGCCAAAACTCCGAAATGGAGTTTGACCAACACTTTGATCTTGTTATTCGATCATTGTTGCGCTGTTGGACTTCCTGAACTTATCTTCTGTTCCTATTTTTCCATCGAAGCTAGAAATGACAGGAATACTCTGATCTTGCCATCAATGACAAGAATACTCTACCTGTTAGACATGCCAACCACCATCCTCTGCCTTCTGTCTGAAAACATGCCAACAATCTCCCCCTTTGGCATTGATGGCAACCCCATGATGTAACTACACCACTGAAACATCTTAAAATCATGAAAAACATGCAACTATACCACTGTGACAATGCCATTGTAACATATACTCTGATCTTGAAATCATCACACTTTCTCCCCCTTTGACATCAATGTCAGAGAAATAACATGCTCCCCTTGAGCTGTTGCAGTACATACTCCCCCTGTCAACTATAAGCATCTTGGAAATACACCAGATATTCAATAAGTACTCCCCCTGACCAGGTGAACAGATTAGACACAAGAAATTATAACCCCCAACTTGTGACGAAGATATCCAAAAGGGGTTGCAGCTAACGGTTTAGTAAAGATATCAGTAATCTATTTTGTAGAAGGAATATAATTCAGCTAAACAATTTTGTTTGTAACTTGTTCTCTGAGAAAATGGCACTTTATTGGAATATGCTTAGTCTTGGAATGAAGAACAAGATTTTTAGAGACACTAATAGCACTAGTGTTATCACAGTGAATTGGAATGGGTTCAGTGTAAGTCACCTTCAAATTTGCAAGAGTTTGAATCATCCACAAAATTTGTGTGCAGCAAGTAGCAGCATCAATGTATTCTGCCTCTATAGTTGACAATGAAATGGATCCTTGTTTTTTGCTAAGCCATGCTACTAATGAGTCACCCAGGAAGAATGCTCCTCCACTGGTGCTTTTTCTCTCATCAACACAGTTTGCCCAATCTGCATTTGAATAAGCAGTTAATTGAAAATTCTGATTTCTGGGATACCACAGACCATAAGTCATTGTTCCCTTCAAGTATTTGAATATCCTTTTGACAGCTACCAAATGACTTTGTTTAGGAGCAAACTGATAATGACCTACCATTCCAATAGCTTTCATTATATCAGGACGGGATGCTGTGATGTATAGAAGTTTGCCTATCATAGAGCGATATGTCCTTTGATCAACATCTGGTGAAACATCATTTTTACTGAGCTTGCAACCAACCACCATAGGTGTGCTAACTGGAGAGGAATCTTCCATCTGAAATTTCTTCAACATCTCTTTCAAATATTTTTCTTGAGAAATAAAAATTCCTGTAGAACTTTGTTTTACTTGTAAGCCAAGAAAATATGACAGTTCTCCTATCATGGACATTTCAAATTTTGTTTGCATAGAGTTAGCAAACCACTGGACAGATGATTCATTAGTGCACCCAAAAATAATATCATCTACATAAACCAAAACAACTAATAAATTATCACCTTCAGACTTAATGTAAAGGTTGCTGTCAACAATACCTTTCTTGAATCCTTTATCTTGTAAAAATTTGTCCAGTCTATAATACCAAGCTCGTGGTGCTTGTTTCAGTCCACATAAGGACTTCTTCAGCTTGCAAACATTATTAGGATTATCTGTCAATGAGAATCCTTCAAGTTGCTCCATATATACTTCTGTTGCTCCATATATACTTCTTCCTCTAGATCTCCATTAAGAAATGTTGACTTAACATCCATCTGATAAACTTTAAAGTTTTTATGACATGAATAGGCAAGAAACATTCTGATGGCTTCCAATCTTGCCACTGATGCAAAGGTTTCATCAAAGTCCTGACCTTCAACTTGTGCATACCCTTTACAGACCAGTCTGGCTTTATTTCTAACAACTTGCCCTTTTTCATCCATTTTATTCTTGAACACCCATTTGGAACCTATTACATTCTTATCTTCGGGTCTAGGGACAAGCTCCCAAGTATTGTTCTTTTCAGTTTGATCAAGCTCTTCATTCATTGCTTTAATCCAATCATCATCCTGGCTAGCTTCCTCAAAAAATTTAGGTTCAGTCATAGATAAAAAGGCAACATGAGATTGTTCTGAGTCTTTAATCAATTTCCTTCTTGTCTGAACTCCTTTATTTATATCTCCAATTATTTGATTTTCAGGATGATTCTTTCTAATAATTCTGAGAGGTGATTTTGCTTCTTTCTACTGATTTGTGTCAGTCTGAGTATTCATATCTTCATATGATTCAGATTCTTCCTTTTCTAATCCTTGGACTTGTTCATCTTCATATTCAACTATATCTTTTGTTCTTGGTTCAGCACTGCTTACATTTCTGACTGAGATTTCTTCATCAAATTTTATTTCTATACAATCAACTAGTTTATGCAGTCTCTTATTGTAGCATTTGTACCCTTTACTATTTGTAGCATAACCCAAAAAGATACCTTCATCAGCCCAGTCATCATATTTGTCAATATTTTCATCATTCTTCTTGATATAACATTTACTCCCAAAAACTTTAAAATGCTTGATTGAAGTAGGTCTTCCAAACCATAGTTCATAAGGGGTCTTGTCACTGTTTGGCCTGAGATGAGATTTGTTAAGGATATGAACAACTGTATGAATTTCTTCCACCCAATAAGTCTGAGGTATGTTCCTTTCATTCATCATTGATCTTGCCATTTGCTGTACTGATCTATTCTGCCTCTCAACAACTCCATTTTGCTGTGGAGTCCTTGGAATTGTGTACTCTCTTTTGATCCCATGTTTATCATAGAACTCTTTGAAGTTCCATGAACTAAACTCTCCTCCTCTATCAGACCTTACTGCCTTTAATCTTTTTCCTGTTTGATTCTCAGTCAGAGCCTTAAACACTTTGAATTTTTCAAATGTTTCAGATTTTTCTTTTAAAAAGGCAACCCATGTTAGTATAGAATAATCATCAATAATAAACATAAAATAGTTTTCTTTTCCTGTACCTTATTTTCTTGATGGTCCACATAAATCCATATGTACTAACTGAAGAGGTTTTTCTGTTGAGGGAAAGTTTTTAGATTTGAACTGAGTCTGAGTAAGCTTTCCTATTTGGCAGGGTTTACAAACAGAGTCGTATGGATTTGATATCTTCGGAAGATCCTTTACTACCCCATTGTTTCTGAGCTTGATTATATGATCAAAATTTAGGTGTCCAAGTCTCTTATGCAACATCCAACTTTCATCATACTTGCTTAAGTGGCATTCTTCTTTTTCTTCTTTTAACACATAGACATTATTTTCTGTTCTTATCCCTTTTGCAATCAGTTTTCCTAAACTCAAAGCCTTTATTTTACAGTCTTTAGAAGTAAAAACAACTTCACATCCTTTGTCACAAACTTGACCGACACTTAGTATATTATGTTTCAGACCATCTACAAACAACACATCTTGAGCTTTTCCTTTGTCATTACTCAGGCTTACCATTCCTTTACCTTTTATTTTTCCCGGTGCATCATTTCCAAAAGTTACATTCCCTGATTTGTTTTCACTTAAAGTTAGAAACTTACTTTTGTCTCCAGTCATATGTTTGGAACATCCATTGTCAATATACCAGTGATTCTTTTGTTTTTGGGATGATAATACTAGTCCACACTTGTCATCTGCTTTCTTCTTCCAAACCTTGACATTTTCAGCAGTGGGGATCAAGTCTGGATTGTAATTCCTTAAGCAACAGTCTGTAGCTTTATGTCCATAATTATGACAGTTGTAACATTCTGGTTCACTGGATAATAGATCATAACGATTGTTATGCTCATAACTGTTGTTGTGTTTCACCCGTGTCCTTCTCCCAGTCATCACATGATTTATAGTCTGTGATTGTTTGTTGCTTGGTTGTATCAATCTTTGTTGTGGAAGATAGTTATTCATTGAATATCTTGTATGTTCATATCTAAATCTTAAAGAACAATTTATAGCTTTGTGACCAAAATTAGAGCAGAAAAAACCAATAACCATAGAAAAAACCTTTATACCTTGAAAAAATCTGTCTTCCTTGAGGAGGTCGATTTCTTTCATGCCGATAATCTTTCTGATCTACAAATTCGGTTCTGGTACTTTTTCTTTCATTCCTACTTGGTGGCTGATTTTCTTTCTTTGTTTCTGCAGAGTAACTGTTGTCAATGTTTGAGGATTTGACAAACTTGATGGGTTCTGTATTACCTGGATGATCACTCCTTGATCCTTCTTCATATCCCAATCCAGCTTTCAACTTTGGATTTCTTTGTTGATTTATAATGGAGGTTAATCCTTCTGAGGCTTTAATACTTGACAGATTTTGGTGATACAATCTCTTAAACTTCTAAATTTCTTTTCTGGTTTTTACTATCTCTTCTTCTAAGGCTTCACAACTGGATTTCTTCTCTGACAATTGTTGTTTTAGTATGTCTTCCATTTTCTTTGCCTCTTCTAATTTCACTTTTAGCAGGGCAAAGTCTTCATCACGTTGTTTACTGTCTTTCTCAAGCTGTATCAACAATTGTTTTTGCTTTCTGTTCTTAATTTTGAGTCTGTCAATTTCTTCCAGTGCACTGATCAGTTCTCCTTCCATATCAACCACAACTTCTTCATCATTATCATCACTACCTATGATTTTATTATCATAATCCTCTTTGGCCATAAGCATGAATTCAGTTGCCTTATCTTCACAGGAAGAGTCATTATCAATGTCTTCTGAGGAATTGTCATTATTTGCAATCAAACTTTTCATCTTATTATATTTCTTGTATTTGTACTTCTTTTCATCATCAGAGTTCTGGTCTTTTTTCTGATGGGGACACTTAGATGCAAAATGACCTATCTTACCACAGTTAAAGCGTTTGAAGGGAAACTTCCCGTGATATTTTCCTGATCCTTTCTTTAACCTTCTCCAAATTTTGCCTCAATATCATCTAATTCTGAATCAGTATTCTTGTCTGATTTAAAAGATGCTTCTCTAGTACTAGATTTATCTTTGTTAATTCTCATTTCATATGCAGTTAGAGTTCCTAGGAGTTGATCAATGGACAAAGTTTTAAGATCACTTAGTTCTTCTATTGCAGATACTTTTGAATTAAATTTATCAAGAAGAGATCTTAAAATACTCTGAACTAAAAATGGTTCTTCAATCTTCTCACCAAGACCCTTCATGGCATTTACAAGTTCTTCAAATCTTAAAAAATACTTGCTAAACGAGGAAACCCATAAAGGGAGAAAACCTCTTCTTCTTCAAAATGATAGGTAGTCTTTTAAGTTCTGTACATCATCTATAATTGAGCACCAACTTAACGTGAGGCTGCTACCTCTATTTTACAAGCTTCAACTTGTTTGAGAGCACCGACTCTCTTGTTTCTCTAGCATCCACTAGAAGGAAGCACCAACTCCCCTAATGTTCCAGCACCAACTGGATGGAAGCACCAACTTTCAGTTACACAAGCTCCAACCTGTATAACAGAGAACACTTGTTCTCCTTTGCACCACCCTGCCACCCTGGTTTCTCTGGCTGCAACCAGAAGGAAGCTGCAACTCCCTGTGTTCAAGCACCCACTTGAACCTCTGAGGACAACAGTCCTCCCTAGCAGCTCCCAACCACCCTGGAATATAAATGAATGATTGAATAACCAACAAGACAGATAAATAGATTCTTACCACTTCTTCTTTGTTTTGTAAATCTGGTCTACTTCTAACTGTTCTGCAATTATTCTCTTCCTCTGTCTACAATTCTGCTCTGCTTCAAGCTTGTTCTGCAATTCTTCTCTTGCTTCTGTCTCTTCATCATCTGTCACTCATTTCTGAGTTTTATCTCACACTGCGCATACTGTCACCTTCACTTTCTTACAGTTCAACTCATTTTTTCATACAGAGCAACAAACCACGCACAATCCCTGTGTGTTCCTTTTATGCCCAATTACCACTTCAGTTACACCTCGAATCTTCTTGGGCAAAAATGCCTTGGCAACTGAATCGCCAACCGATCAAGAATCATGAATCAGTTTTGCTAACTGAATCGTAATTGATTGATTAACTGTGAAGTGCAACAGTAGCCCTCCGATCATGTTCAAATTGACCTGCACCGTTGGATTGAATCCGTAGGGTCTTGCATTTATTTCGCCATTTCACATTTTGGCATTTTGGCATTATTGTGGTGAAGCTTAGCACCTCTAGCTTCTTCCTTCATCTTCCATCGATATGCCCAATGGCTGTGACCACGCGCTTATCCATAAAGCGCTTTCACGATTTCACATTTTGTGAATCTGGAGATGAGGCATCTCGACTCTTCAAGTCGTGATCCCCGAAACCCTGAAATGGAGCTTTTCTAGACTGACTCCTTCCCTTCTCGTGACCACCGGCAGTGACCACAGGCTGTGCCAAAAAGGCGCTTCATATTTCACGAGTTTATAAACTTCATTGAGTTTGATCGACGGTTGAGATCTCCATAGATCCGACGGTCGAGATATTATCGCGATCTCGCATCTTGCGAGTTTCCACACCATGCTCCGTTGACTCCAAGTCAGCGAAATTCCAATCGCTTGCCACTTGTCCTATGATTCAACGGTCCAGATCTGATCTTGATTTAATGATTCAGATCATATCGTGATTTCGCAAGTCACAATTTTGACATTCTTGAGGTGAATGTTCTTGACGCTTCCAACTACCGATCCGTAAAACTCTGAAATGGCGTGGGATCAATGGTCCCAATCAACCCTTGATCTAACGGCTCAGATCATTTCGCAATTTCGCACTTCACGATTTTGGGACTCTTGTGGTAGGAGTTCTTGACATCTCCATCTCCCGATTTCTGAAACTCCAAAAGGGAGTCAGATCAATGGTCCACATAACCCCCTGAGATGGACGACTGATGGGATTTCGGCGTTTCACATTTCGCGATTTCGGGACTCCTGTGGTCGGAGTTCTTGACATCTCCATCTCTCGATTTTCGAAACTCCAAAGTGATGTAAACCTGCTGATGTCACATGTGGATTGACACGTGTCGAATAACTGCCACGTGTCACTCTGATACGTGACTTACATGTGCCTGAAATGTTGAATAAGCTTGACACTTGTCATTGCCTGGTTGTGCCACGTGTTCTTAGCCGTCATGGTTTGCTGACGTGTCTGTTTCGAGATTTTGCATTTCGGCACTTCGGGACTCCTAATGTTGAGAGTCTCTGACTTCTCCATCTCCCAATTTCCGAAATCCCGATAGCCAAAACTCTGAAATGGAGTATCAAACTTTACGGGCCTTCGTCATTCCTGATCAATGGTTCAAATCAATCCTCAATCTGACGACTGAGGATATTTCGCGATTTCACATATCATGAGTTCGAGACTCCTGTTGTAATGATCCTTGACATTTTTGTCTCCCGATATCCAAAATCTCGATAGCCAAAACTCTGAAATGGAGTATCAAACTTTACGGGCCTTCGTCATGCCTGATCAACGGTTCAAATCAATCCTCGATCTGACGACTGAGGATATTTCACGATTTCGCATATCTTGAGTTCAGGACTCCTGTTGTAATGATCCTTGACATTTCTATCTCCTGATATCCGAAATCCTGATAGCCAAAACTCCAAAATGGAGTTTGACCAACACTTTGATCTTGTCATTCGATAATTGTTGCACTGCTTGACTTCTTGAACTTATCTTTTGTTCCTGTTTTTCCATCGAAGCCACAAATGACAGGAATACTCTGATCTTTCCATCAATGAAAAGAATACTCTACTTGCTAAACATGCCAACCACCATCCTCTGCCTTCTGTCTGAAAACATGCCAACATGGTTGGGGCTCCATTGATTAGTAGCGAGTAGCTTGTCGTTGAGACTAGAGTGACTATCCAGTTGATCCAGTGTTGGGCGAACCCAAAGGCTTCCAACGTCTTAGCCATGTAGTGCTAGCTTATTTTGCCGTAAGCCTTCACCAGATCAAGTTGGATTATCATTCCCCCTCTCCTTTAGCTTTTTAGCGTGTGAATGATCTCATGGGCTTGGATGATATTGTCCAGGATTTGTCTTCATTCCAAAAAACCCGCCTGTTCCTATGAAATCAGAATGGGAAGGAGTGGCTTCAGTCTATTGTCTATGACTTTGGATATTATCTTGTAAACTACATTGCATAAGGCTATAGGCTTGTATTGGTCTGGGGTCCTAGCTTCATTTTCTTTTGGGATTAGAGTGATCATTGTGGTATTTAAAGCTTTCAGGATGGATGTCGATCACCTAGAGTCCTCCACCACCTTGTAAATATCATTCTTAACCACTTCCCAACAGGCTTTGAATAATTCCACTATGAAGCCATCTAGGCCTGGGGCATTTTTGTTGGGCATCTCCTGGACCAATTCGTCAATTTCTTCCTTGGCGATGGGTTTGCTTAAGCCAACATTTTTCTCCTCTGTGACCAGCTTGGGGATGTGTTGGATTATTCTCTATATGGCCACTGATCTATCTTGGTTGGGTTCCTAGACTATCCCTTGGAAGTGGTTGACTAGTGTATTCTCAATTTCCTGGTGGGATTCTCTTTCGATCCCGTCCTGATCCCTAATCTTAAAGATTTTTTTGTGGGATCTTCTTGCTATATTTGTTCTATGAAAAAACTTGGTATTCCTCTCTCCATCCTTTAGCCACCTTGTTCTGTAATTTTGGTGCCACAGGGTTCTTCCTGTAGGCATCTCGCTTCCCATTCCTGGGTAAATTGGATCTCTTCTTTTTTTTGATCCTCTGTGTAACCCTCTTCGATGCACTGTTCCTGTTATTTCCTCATTCTGTCCTCGATGCTTTTTTTCCCCTGGTTTATATTTCCAAAGACTTCCTTGTTCCACTCCTTGAGTTTTTGTTTGATGTACTTGAGTTTTTTGTAAAGTTTGAAAATCCTTGTCCCTTGATCCAGAAGTTCCTTCTGCCACCATTGGTTGATGTTCTCCTTGAAGGTGGGATGGTCGATCCAGAATTTCTCAAATCTAAATGGTCTGTTCTTCGGTGTGGTTTGAAAATTAGCTTCCAATTGAACTGGCCAGTGATCTGATCCCCCCCAGGGGAGGATGTTGTAGTCCAAATTTAGTCCCTGCAACATGATTGATTCCAACACCAAGAATATGTCTAGCCTTGTAGCTACTTGGTGGTGACCTAGTCATTTATTGTTCCAGGTGAACTGACCATTGCTGGTCCTGATGTCCACGAGATTCATTATGTCAATGAAAGCTGAGAATTCTTCTGCATCTCTGTCCAGACTCCTAGTGCCCCCTTTTTTCTCAACGAGTGTCATGATGATGTTGAAATCCCCTACCAGGATCCAATGTAGGTTGCGGGTACGATCCTTTAGGTTCACTAGGTCAAGGAGCAGTCTCCTTTTTTCCTCCATCACCTGGGGGCCATACACATTAGTGCATAGAATTTCCTTCATGTTCTCTATAATTTGCATTTTAACAGAAAGTGTGTTTCTTGTGGCTTCTGTTGCAAGTAGGTTCACTAATTGTGGGTTCCACAAGGTGAGGATACCTCCCACCATCTGTTGGCTTTCGACAACCAACATCTTGTACTTACTACAATGTTTTTTAATGATTTTTTCCATTCTATCTAAAGTGCATTGTGTCTCTTGAATGAAACATAGGTCAGGTTGTTCCTTACTCAATCTATTTTTAAGGATTCATTTCTTTCTTGGGATGTTTAGGCCTCTTATTTTTCACGTTATAATCTTCATTTAAACATGTGGGGGGGAGTTGGGGAAGAATTTTTTAATCTTACCTGAGTTTATCAGCATGGGCTCCAAGTTCTTGTAGGGCTACTCTATTTGATTTCCTACCTTTCTTCCTCCTTGCCTGCTTAGGTGAGTGTTGTGGCTGTCCATTGCCTGTTTTGATTCCCAGGTGACCTATATTGCTATGCATGCACTTGATCCCTATGGATTTCGCTTCATCCCTTAGGAGGAAGAGATATTGAATGCGATCAAGTTGCTCCGCTAGCACATTGTCTACTCCTTGCCTTTTCCATTGCTCCAATATATTTGGTAAATCTATTCCTTCCCTTTCCAAAATGTATCTGAGATCTGGGTCCTCTGTTCCTACCTCACTTGGATTCATCTCCGAATCTCCATTTGCTTCCTGCATTGGGATGTTGGCATCTTCGTTTCCTCCTTCCCTGGGACTTGCGCTACCTCCCTGTTCTCCTTTGTTGCTTGGAGTTTCTATGTTCTCCTGAGTTACACGTTCACTTGCTTTCTTATCTTTTGTCTTTTTTGTCCCTCCTTCTTCCCCTTGGTTGGGCCCGCCCCTTCCTTCTGTTCTAAGCCTGGATTTTGGATTGCTTCATGTTGGGGCCTTGCCTTATCTCTTGTTTCCTCTACTTTTTTTATTTGGCTTCAAAAAACCATCCTCATCCTACTGTAGCTTGTGTTTTTCGCTTCTTGTTTTTTGTTAAGAGGGCATTCTCTTAGTAGGTGTCCATGTTCATGGCATATTCTGCATTGAAATAGGATCTTCTCGTAGTCTATGCTTTGTATCCCTTCCTCATCCCTAAAATCTAGGCTTATGGCTTTCGGGAGCGCCCCCAAAACATCCATCTCGATGCAGATCCTTGCATAGGATGTATATCGGCCTTTTAGGGTAGCTTCCAATGTATTGACATATTTTTTGAGCTTATTCCCTATGGCTTCGAAGGTGGATGGAAACCAATAGTCTAGTGGTAAGGAGTAAATACTTAGCCATACTAAGACATTTTTAAAGGTTTCTTTCTCCGGGGAGAAGTTTTCCTTCCATGGACGGATGTACAGCCCCACTGAGGCATGGAAATAGCCCCCCCCCCCTTCAAAGACTTTATCCCTGTCTTCTAGGTTCATAAATACCATTGTGAAGAAACCTTTCGAGCCCAGGTGGAGTTCCACATCTCCATTTGGATTCTAATGGTATTTTATCCAGTTGCGCAATGTTTTTTCTGTGGGCCATAGACCCATGAACTTGCAGATCAGTGCATGTGTCTTCATCTGATCCTAGAAGAGTTGTGTTTGGGGGTCTTCCAGTATAACCTTGGGTATCAGTGTTGTTTTAGGTTTACACAGGTTGCGCCCCTTTACCTCACTGGGGTTTGTCGTTGCTTGCGCACCGTTCTGGGCTTCTCGACTCCTTTCCCCACGTGATCATTTTTTTGTTGGTTTCCCTCTTGGTTCTTCTCTTATCTTGATCCTGAGGTGCCTGTCAGAGGCTCTTTGAAGCCACCACCTCGTGGGCCTTTCCCTCTGTCCACCACTACCTGCTTGTATGAGGGGGTTGCATTCCCTCCCCCTTTGGTGACCATGTTGGTCACTGTTGAGACCATGATTGTCAAACCCTAGCTTGAAAATTTCTCAAGATTTGCGCCGAATCGTGAGGGAAAATATAAAAGAACATGAGTTCCATAAAATAAAAAATAGCTAATTTTTAAAGATGTAATAAAAAACATATAGGTTAAAAAGTTGTTGACACCCTCTAACTCCTCCAAATCACTCTCGTCATCATCAATCATCTCTATGCCCTATGCTCAAACATTAATATGCATGACATAAAACAAACAAATATCATGAACAATGTTTAATTACAATCTAAATTACACTAAAAAATGCAAGATAAACCCAGCCATGGTTTTAACATGCCCATATATACTATGTTAGAGACTTTCTTTTTTTATTTACTCTTTAAAAATGCTCTGATTTTTCTTATTAATCTTTTCTGTAACATAAAATGGAATATAGTAAGTAGCAATTAGAATTCTAAGTGTAACTCTTCATAAATTAAATACATACTAAGTATTAAATAGTAATCATAAATAATGTATCACTTTGGGCTTTTTTTAATATTGTCATCGATTATTGTATCTTTACCTTTTATTTTATGAACTTCCTCATCTCTTTCCCTACATCTAGCATCATCATCTATTAGTCTCTCTCTGCTAGAAGCCATATGATCTATAGATCTATTACAACGATACACTATTGATATAAGTACATAAAATCTATGGAATAAAATATATACATAATTTGACATGAATATTAAAAATACACACACATAACATCAACATATGAAAAAATGCTTTATTCAACAAAAGGTATTGAAAGTCACCAAATTCAACCAAACTCAACTAAAGACAACCAAATTTTGGTGTAAAGATTCGAGTGGATTTGATCGCATCCTCCTTCAATACGATAGTGACACTATTTATTGTTTTCACGACCCCACATGATGCATGTTTAGATCTTACAATCGTTCACCTCCTAAGGGCATGCAACACCACATCAATTCTTGCTTGGTTTCCTGGCACACCAAGAATACTTCACCTAGATTGCGCCTCTTCACCTAGAGCATACCCATACTCCGTTATAGGCTACCGGTGAGTCACATTCCTACTCTAGTGCAACTCTATATACTTAGACAATTGTTAATAGTTTAACACTTAGTCATATACAAGCATACATCTATGAACATGAGAAACCAAGAGAACAACTGCAAAACAAACGAAGACAAACACAAAAATAGTGCGGGCAACACAAACCATGCCTAACACTTGGCTAAGTCTTTGTTATTGCGAAACATTTATAATACGATCACTATCGACTCGATTTACAAATTTAGCAGAGTCACACAACTCACCTCACCTCACCTCACCTCACCAAGGCACTCATAAACATATTCGTCACACCAATAATCTATGTCGCAACTGTCTTTGCAACCTCATGTGGTGCACCTTAGGCATGCCCACAACCGTAAACTTTTTGTCCCTTCGTTTTCACAGACTTTCACCAAGCCAACACAGATTTCGGTTCTACCTCACACATGCCTCCAACAGACCTGTGTTTCCAGACTTCCTCAAAGCCTCCTAGAGCATTCCACTCTTGGCTACTTGTCTTCCATCTTGGAAACTATGCCTTAGTTCATTGCCTCAGGCTTGCCTTAGACTTGTTCTCCAAATATCTTGCTAATCTTCCATGCCATCCTTTGGTTGTGTGCCCTTTCTCTTATAGGAACTCCAAGGGTCACTTGTACGAAACATCATGTCTTTTGGGTGTGTTGCGCCCCTTCACGAATCCACACTCAAACGACTTGTTGCACCCCTCCATGGGTCTCGTGCACCCATCAAATTCCACACACCCATCAATTGTCATGTCTCTTTGTTATTGGATAAATTCGTGAGTGCGGACACAAACCGATCTCCCTAGATCCACCTGGATCTAGAACAAAACAGGACAGAATATACCGCTTTCCCTAAATCTAACTATTGAATGAACTAAGAGGTAAGGATTATGGACATACCTTATGAACGCTTTCCTTAGATCTCTGTTGTTCCAAGCTTCGCTCCAATGCTCTTGTGCCGTTAAGATCAAAACAACACAAACCAACCAAAGTGAAAGCAAATAATATATCTAATAGCTAATCTATACATATGATCAAGGAATTATGTAATAAAGTAGATCTCACTTTATGGGAAAGAAATATATCACTGTATCATATTAATTGAAAGAGAAACTTACAACCAGAGCCTTGATGTCATAAGGTCCCTTCCTACTGTCCTTCGTTCCCCACACACTTCTTGCTCCAAGGATTCTAAAACCATAGATCT
>CBVK0100020802.1:0-35826 GCA_900067695.1 Picea abies
ATGAGCCAATATTAGGGCTTAACAATGTGCAACTAGCACCCAGAATTCCATGATTTACAAATTAGCAAACAAACCTCACTTCATCTTGTATGCTTTCGCTTTCTATTTACTTGGTCCTTTTTCTCAATGTCTCATGATTTTATATACATAACCTGATGTTCATAAATATACAAATTACCCTCTCGCCAATGTGCTTCCGTTGTTCGTCTACGCACAAACAACAACATAAATTTCACAACATACAAATTGATGGTTGATATTTGTCACTGAGATGCAATATGACCATCAACGCTTCACATCTCCTGGGTATATCTTCTGCCCTTTTTCTTTTGTAACCCACTCGACCGCTTTCCATACTTAGGTTTTTCTTGGAATCAGTTTCATGAGTTGGCGGGTGCAAGAAATGTACAATGCTTCATCACAATTCTCCATCACCACTTCCTTCGCACTTGTTTCCAAATATGCAGTAATGAAGCTTTAATGCTAGTAGTTCATCCTGCATGAACCATTAAGATCATCATTAATGTTCGAAAATTCAGAGAAGATTTGTCATTACTACGAATTAAACTAAGATTTGCGCAGAAGGATGTTATCCTTTCCAAGTATTCATTTCAAACATGATGCAATATATTTTTGTGCTCCAGTGGGTTGGCGCCTTTAAGAAATTTCTAATTCTTAATATCTCTTCATTGTCACCACGACCTTCGCACTTTTTTCTAATTATGCCATTAGTGAGTTGTAATGGTGACAACTCATTCTTCGCAACCTTGGAGATTGTCATTAGTCATCGAAAGTATCGAGGAGATATTCTATTGATACACATTAAACCATAATTTGTGGAGGGTTATATTATCCCTCCCTGGTTTTCATTTCAAAACATCGTCTTGAGCAAATGGAAATTGTCATTAGCTTGTGGCAACAGTTTTGTCCAGATACAGTAAACACATTCGGGCATAATGGCCAGAGGTTCCACTATTCCAAGGCATATTCTTACTGCTCATCTCCCTCCACCCAGAAGAATAAAAGGAGATGGTCCCTTGGTACACCGAGAGATATATTTCAAGCCAAAGAATTCCAAGGCAACCCTACCTGCTTAGAGAACTTGCCCAGTTGCATTCATGGCCAAAGCAGAGGTTGATGTCATGGATTCTGAGATGGAAGAAGATGATTTGATGGCCAATGATATGACAATGGATGGTGGAAATGCAAAGACTCTTCCCACTCCTTCTCCCAAATTGAAATCAACCATAACAGGCATAAATTCTCGTCTCAGTGATGGTGGTCCTGACAACACCAAAAGGATTTTCAGAAAAGAAACCGACGTTGAACACAATAACCACTTTGCAGTGCGAAATTAGGAATTCCAGAGTTCCAAATTAGTCTGTTCTGGGAGGAAGAGTTTCACTGTAAAAAAATGATATATTGATGCTCCCAGAGATATATTTCAAGACAAAAAATTATTCACTTGCGGAACTATTGTCCTGTTATCTGGATATACAATTAACATCTTCGGGAATCAAGTTCAGAACTCTCACTGCTGCAAGGATGTTTTGTACTAGTTATCTCCTTTCACCCAGAATGGATTAATTTGGGCCTCTGAAATTGCACGTGCAACCTATGTCCCTGAATTCTTTTTGACTATGCAAAGGTGGTTTCAGTTAAGGGTTATTCCATTTTCCCTGCAATGTTTTTCATCTTCTTCCTCATGGGAATCTTCTGAAAACTATAAATTTCACCATAGGATGATTCATCAAGGAGAAAACTGCAAGGATGTTTCATACTACGGATCTCGTGCCTGTGTTTGTGGAAAATACATTCAATGTTTTGGCCCGAAGAATTGGGTTCAATTTCTAAGGATATATGTACAATACTCGATTTTTTCTTATTTTTTTAAATGGATTTGCTATTAAAAACAATTCCCTTAGATTCTTCGTTGTTGCTTCTTTTTTGGATTTAACGCTTGTTCTCATTGGCATGGTTCAGTGTTGTCGTAGTTCTTGGATATTGTGTTTACTTAGGTTATTTTTTCTAATATGGAACATGTAACAATTATATGACAATGTACTATGTCAATCCACCAACCTTTTGTGCAAACAAAAAATGAATTAGACAGAGTTTAAAACCAACATTCAATTCTATTCGTAATGCAGATAGAACATAACAATACCAATGTACAATCTTGTAGAAAAATCGTCATTCTTGTTTCTAGACATGAAGCTATTAATTTTTAATGCTAAAAACCCATAATGAAATAAGTTTAATACTTAAGTTAATATGTTACAGTCATATAAGAATGTATCCAAAAAATAGTTACACCCACACATTCCAATAGAATCTAATCTTCAACAAAGCATTTGTTGGCAATTAGTAGAAAATGAAGTTTAATAGTTAAGTTAATATGTTACATACATCGAAGAATGTATCAAGAACATACTTACACACATAGGTTGCAATAAAATCTAATCTTCAACAATGCATTTGCTGACAATTAGTACAAAATGATGGTTTTGCAGCAATGGGGCTTCTTTGAAACCAATTTGCGCTTACAAAAACTTCCCTCCGCCTTTCTATTTTCCCACTCTTTTATTCCCTATAGTTTCTCTTCCTAGTTACTTAATCATTTTTTTTTTAAAATTCCTTGCTGCGCATCTTAGTGGATTCACGTGTTTCCAACGAGCGCTTCCCCTCTCTTTAAATTGGCCCTCTATTGTTCTGTGTCCTACAAGTAGCACCCAGAGTTCCTCCATATACAAATTAATAGGAGGACTTGTGCGTTGGTTGGATCAACATTGCATTTCTACTTTTTCATGACCTCCAAACAACATTCGAACCTATATGATATACTAATTGACACATGATGTACAGGGCTGGTAGGATCAAGATTGCCTTTGTTTATGGATGGAAAAGTGCTAAAACGATCCATACTACATTTGTGCCACATATGTTATATTAAATGGCAAATCATTTCCTCTATAGTTCTATTCCCTACAAACAACACCCATAGTTACGCACTATACAAATTGACAGTCAAACTTGCGGGCTGGTAGGCTAATAAAATTCCGCGGAGTTCCGCGATAGACAAATTAATAGATGAAGACACTTCTCCGACCGCGAATTCCTGGTAGGCAGGCTCTAGATTGGATTTCTATTGTTCCATGGCCTGCGAACAGTAGCGTCACTTCCGCAATATACAAATTTACAATTGGACTCAGATCATACCCTCTTCTGTATTATTCTCCATCTATCATGCCCTCTTCTGTGGTATATATTTTGCACTAAAAACTTCCGAGAAATACAATTTAACCATCGGGTCCTCACGTCTTCTGTGGAAATATTGTCACCCCATTTTGAAGCCCATATGTCTGCTTTCCATTCTTCTCCATTTCTTCAAATTTGTTTGGTGGATCGTCAGTTTGGTGAGTTGAAGAAATATTCAGTTCCTAGTTGCTAATTCATGTGCCCACGCCCCTTTGCAAATAGAAATTAGCAATTATATATATGATCTTATTTCTAGTCATGCAATTAGTAAGTGCTAACTTCAAACATCATGGAATGTCATTTGCACATCGTTGGGTTGGTCCCTTCACGAAAATTTCAATTCTCGCTTCCGAGAACGAGTCCGCTCGACCGTTTCCCTATTCCATACTTAGCAACTTTTCCAAAATTCCACAAATATACAAACCAGCCGCTAAACATCCCCATCACGATCTCTTTCATTTTACACGTTTTGCAATCAAAAATTCTGATACATAAAATTTGACCATGGAACACTCACCTCTCCTGAGTATCCGTGTAACCCTTTTTTGAATCCCTTCCGTCTGCTTTTCAAACCTTTCCATTCTTTCCTTGCTCTCCCCCATCTCCATCACTTTCTCACATGTCTAAAATAAAAGAAAAAAATATTTTTTTTCTACATATACATATCTTGTTTATAAATATGCAATTACTGACATTTAATTGTAACATCTCATCATGTAGGAACCATATAGATTTCCATTGATGCGTGAAAGGCTTGAGGAGATATCCTATTAATGCACATTAAACCAAGATTTGTGGGGGGTTATATTATCCCTTCCGAGTGTTGATTTGAAAATCATGAAATGTTGTTTGCACGTTGTGGCCTTGGCACGTTCACGAAACCTCCAATCGTTAATTGCTCTTCACTATACCCGCCACCTTCACATTTCTAAATATTCAATAAGTAATATTTATTGCTAATAGTTCATCATGCGCCACCCATACAGATTACCATTAATTAGCAAAAGGCTCAAGGAGCTTTCCCATTCATAAGAATTTAACCAATATTTAGTGGAGAGTTACATTATCGGCTCTAACTATTCATTTCAACCATCATCTGGAGAAAACCAACATTCGCATAAACCTATGGCATCATCTCGACAACAGTTCTATGGAGATACAGTGAAGATCTTCAGGTGCGAGGACCAGAACTTCCAATGGTCTCGTGCATATTCTTATTACTCAACCTCTGCTGCAAAGACCCAAATAATTTGGACCTACGGGATTTCTCATGAAGGATGTTTCCCAGAGGTTTTTGACTGCAAAGAAACGATCTTTTGGTGCACTGATAAAGTTATTTCAGACAAAATAATTATTCCACTACAAGACCACTCTTCTATTTCTTTGTCACCTTAGGTCTTCCGCCAGATGTTAATATTGTCGGAGCCAACATTGACGTTCAAAGGATAATATTCCAAACAGTTCCTAGCAAAGCATAATAATGGGTTGGACCTATTGCCCCATTTATTGGAAAACCCACTTCTAGTTCTTTAACATATTACAATCTTGTAGGTTAGTTCATTTAGAAGTCCATTTCATGAAATTGTCTAGTTGTTTACAAGAATAAAGGGACAGGAGTCGACAACAACTATTTCCCGGATGGATCTTTATATTTTGTATTTCACAATCAATGAACAAGCCATTTTTGATTGGGGAAAGTTAATTTCCCATGAAATTTGTTCCCAATTGTCAAGCTTCAAAAGGGAAAATAAATTTTATATGTCGTCCTATTTAGTTTTTGCGATAGCACATTCCTGTCGGTTTCCACAACTGTCTCTCTCCAAGAATGTCAACTACGAATTCCACCCAGTAACGTTTTGGTACCAGGCCTTGTGGAAGCACAAAGCTTCCCATTATTTCTATGAAGTTTTTAATGGCTTTGTGTCTATTTTTAAAGTTTTTTTTTTAGGAAAAGATGCTCCCCACATATCTGAACATGCAACTAGTTTTTTGGATAGGAGGGGGGCACTCTAACTTTTGGATAATTACACTTTCATAAGAATTTTTGGCTCCACGAAAATACCTTCTCCCCTTCCATGTCACATTACAGATAGAATGTTTGTTGCAGAAGTAGCATGGCAATACAATTACTGGTTGCATCTATTGCAAAAGAAGAAAAAAAATATTCCATTCCTCTTCCTTGAAAAACATCAAGAAAATTGATGAATTCACAACGCATTCTAGCATCTCCAACCTAAGATATGCTAAAATCATAAGAGGGTTCGACCCCTATAATATTTTTCGACAACATTTACAAACACTTGGCATTGGTGATTGTTTTGTAAAAAAACACCTGCTAGAAAACAAATATAGTGGCAGAAACACTCCTGCCTCTGATGTTGACGACATCAACAGAGTGCAAAGATGCACTAAATTGTGCACGCAATAGGGGAAAGGCCTCGGTGACAAGAGTGTTCAATAGAAAAATAGCACTCCAAAAGGTATGACATCCCGGAGCATCGCTCCAACGACGCACCACAACAACAAAGAAACTCAAAGTTCTTCAAATAGAGGAGGCGATAAAAACCCTCCTCACTGTAAAATTGATAGTTCTCACAAGCTTCCAGTAGAGAAGAAGAGAAAACAATGCGGGTCACACGGAAGAGCTGAAAATTCAGAGTGAGAACATTAAAGTTGACATTGATCTGGATATCATGCTCTTCTTTCTTGATCAGCCCGAAGATGCCATCCAACATAGCCATCCAATGGACATGTCTATTACCGAATTTTTTTTACGAAGATGAATCCTTCGTGTTCTAGAGCACTGTTTTTGATAGCCAGTCTAAAAAATTGATAATTGAGAAAAAAGATGCTAAAAATAAGAAAGGGAAATTTCATTCAGAGGTTTCCCTTACCAACATGTGGCCGTCCCAAATCTGTTGACTTCACACTGTGAGCGGAGAACCACTTCATGATTCCATTGGAGGCATCAAGACCGAGAATGCCAGACTGCAGGATCGGGTCAAGGAATTGTAAAGGGATTTCATTCCTATTCCATTGCTTGTCAATCCTTTGACAATAGCCATGCCTGCCACCCCTGCAGCCAATGCAAAAGCATCCTCCACCCTGCTGGCATCTTGTAGAGGATATGTGGAGAATAATATCAAGAAAAGAATGGCACTAGTTACTGAGGCATGGAAAACACCACAAACCATCACTTCCCTTGGAACTAAGTCACATATTTTTCTCGAACATTTGTAGGCAGAGTTAAAAGATAAAGAACATTTCTTTTTAAAAATGGTCCTTCCTTTTGGCACCATTGTCAAAAATATGACAGAAACAAAAAGAAGAGAACAAGATCTTCCATCCAAAAACCAGATTGGTTAATTGAATGCATGTTGGAAAGAAAGAGTGAAGAACTTGCATCTCATTGTTCAGTCATGTGAACAATCCATATCGAATAAAGATAAATTATTCACAAGGCTGTCAAGAATAGACTTAGATGGAAAGACTAATGACTTCCAAGACTCTGACTTAATCGCAAAATCCTTGCCCTTAACTAGACAAGAGTTTGATAATCAGGTTGCTATGATTAAGACCTTGTCTCTGGAAATTTTTTACAACATCCTTCACTTTGATCAAGCTCACGTCGATGACTAGCTAGTCAAATATTCAGTATAGAATGATGAAATTCATCTGGCTCTATGTAATCTTTCTATCGACTTCCGGGAATTAGAAAATGATCTTTTCAACATAAAAATCTGGAATGAGATCAACATCTCCCCAATGAGAAGCTACATTCAAGAATGGCTCTAAAGACAATTGAAGCGGGCTGTCGACGAAAGGAAACATGTAGTTGCCAAGATTCCAACAACCATCGACGACATCATTGAAACGACAACCATTGGAAACATCAATGAAATGACAACCGCAAGAAAATAGCCGAAGGGATCATATGTACCCTCACTGTAAGTCTATTGATTGCATCCTACTTTGTTTATCAACCCAGTTATTCCACTTTCTTAAATAGAGATGTGTAGGCAAACACTTATACATTTCAATTTATGTTTTTTGCAGGTATTGCACTCTATCTTCTTTCTACAGTCCTGTTTCTTGTACATATTCTCTAATGGTCCATGGGAGCCCCAATCCCAATCTACATGACAAACACATTGAAATTTCGATTAACATGTAACAGACTTTAATTTTTTTGTATATTTCAAAATTTCCAGTAGTATATAACAAACTTTTATTTTTTGACATAGTTCAAATAAAACTATTTTCTTATCTCCTTTTAAATTTATGTCTTCATACATTTTTATATTTCACCAGTTTGTATGACAAATGCATTTAAATTTTTATATGTAACAGACTTTTATTTTTTTATATATTTCAAAATAAATGGTGCTCTACATGCCAAATGTCATTTACTTATGCGTCATGTTGACAAATGCATTTAAATTTTTATATGTAACATACTTTTATTTTTTTATATATTTCAAAATAAATGGTACTCTACATGACAAGCGTCATTTACTTATACCCCATTTTACGTGATATACATGTTGCATACAACGTTTTCATCATATACATTTCAAAATTTCCAGTAGTATTTAACAAACTTTTATTTTTTTACATATTTCAAATAAAATTGTTTTCGTATCTCCTTTTAAATTTATGTCTTCATACATTTTTATCTTTCACTAGTCCATATGGAAAATGCATTTAAATTTCCAATTTTTTTCTTCCACTGTCAACAAATTTGTATTATGTTATATACCTTCCAAAAATAAATGGTGCTCTACATGCCAAGTGTCATTTACTTTTGCCCCATGTTCTGTGATATACATCTTGCACACAACATTTCCGTCATTTACAATTCGACCCCATTTTCCACAATTTGCTTTCTAACCTTGTTGACAGAGACTACACTGCCATGTAGCCTTGTTTATTCTTGGAATGTTCAAGTTTTATTAATTCAAATTAAAAAAAATTCAAAATGTGAAGTAGTAAATCTTTCGAACTATAATTTTAGTTATACAAACTCTACTTTAAAAGTGTTATAAAATTTAAATCAAGTAGCGAGTGTAAACACTTAAATGCTATTTATATCCGAATTTATTATAATGTACCGTGTACTCTAACTCATATATCATGGAACAATATTATTATTATTTTATATGGTCTGAGTTTTCACGAAACTACGCAATCTTATTCTAATGAAATGGATATATAATCATTATATTGAATTTATAATTAACACCTTAAATACTAAATAAAAAGTTAATCGTACCCATTCGTGATTGGTTTTTGTACATCCAAACATAGTACATATAATTATATTAAATGTGTCATATTAAAATTTAGAGTTGTCCATGTTTCTCTCAATTAAATGGACTTTATACAAATTTTTGGAAAAGTTAATACTTTTTAACCAATTATTTAGAATCAAGAGTCTATATTTATTTAAAGCTATGAACAAAGAAGTAGATTGAATTTTATTATAGTTTTTTTAATATAATACTTTAAAGTAAATTATTAACAAATTCTAAATATGGTACACATAAACACAATGGAATAAACAATAATTAGGAATGCAACATGCCATTACAATATAATTAAATATAACAATTTTATATTATTGAATATTGACAAATTACAAGAACCTCTTAAAGTAACTGTTGGAGTTACTTGTTACTTCACACACACCTAGGATTTATTTTTCCTAAGATTTTTATTTGTTTATTAGTCATAATTAGTCATTATCCAGTCTACTATATTTTAGGAGAGAATATTCCACTTGCATAATATTCTCTTTCAGTTCATACTTCAGTTTGACTAGTTGAGTTGAGTTTAGATGTTGCATTGGGATCATCACCATGCTAATTCGACCTTGCCTTGGTATCATCACCAGAGTGGCGCATTATCCTTGATTCCCTCATTTAACTCCTCACTACTCTATGTTCAGTCAGTTAACTAAAGACTAGTTGACTAGTTAACTCAATTAGGTGGCAGTTCACTCCCGTAACTACCTAAGAGACTAGAATAGGTGGAATTTCACTCCTGTAACTGCTGGTGTGTGTCCAAATCACTCTAGACCACCACTTTGGTGACTTACTTCACCTCAAGTTGAACTCATTGAGTTATACAAAGTATATCATGTGTAAATTATTCATTATTCACAATGGTTAATGATAATTCTTCCATTCTTTCTCTCCTTCTTCTTCTTTCTCCAATTCCCTCTACAAATGTGTGTATTATTGTTTATCTAGATCTATTCCATGCAGGTTCAACACATTTACATGGTATTAGAGCTGGCGGACTACTATGAAAAAGCTACACCAATTTTTTTTGCATGTACAAAAGATTGAAGACAGCGGAAATATGGAATTCCAAAAAGAATTCATTCTTACACCTTACAACTATTTTGCATGGAAGGAGGAAATAGCCATGCATATCTGATATAGAGGGTTGTATAGGTTAAACATGAATACAGATACAGAGACGACATCATCCATAGAAAAATCCAAGTACTTAAATCGCATGGATGAGGCACTCAGAACAATTTGCAGTCTTATTTCTCCCGATTTCCTTTTTCATATATCTTCTTGTAAGACTCCCAATCAAGCTTGGACCATCTTGGAAGGGCTCTTTGGAAAATAGGATGATATAAGGGGACACATGCTAGAGGTGGATCTGCTCACATTGGATCCAAAAATCTTCGAGAATATCCAAGATTTCTTTACAAAATTCAAGGATTTACTGTCGCAACTCAAAGCTTGCGGGGTTGATAAATCAAAGGAGGAGAAACAAATGGTTCTCACTATTCTCTCCAAGCTTGGTCTTGAATTCTCTGTATTCATATCTACACTCCATACTATCAGATTTGCCTCTGGAGCCACCTGGAAGATGCCTTCTCTTGAGGACTTTATCGGATCCTTGACACAAGAGCAAACCAAGCTCATCAACATGGGCACAATCAAAGGCCCAAGGGTGCATGCACTCACTATGCATGATTTCAGCCACAAATATCAGAAGTCTAAAGATAAAGATAAGAGAAAATCTCATGCACATGCGAAGAAGGAACGGTACACAAAAGCCTTCATCGATGCCTCCAGATCCAAAGGAGAAAAGGGAAGAAAAGGAGAAAAATGCACATATTGTCACAAAGGATTCCATTTGGAATCCACATGCATGAAAATATATATATATATATATATGATGTCTCAGATACTTCAGCAAAACAACCTTGGAGATCGCATCCCGGAGGGTGCAAAGAAGAAGAAGTCAGTGGATCTGAATTCCAAGAAAGAAAATTATAACCATGCCTTGATTGCCATAAACTCCTCTCCTGATGCTTGGATCGTAGATTCAAGAGCATCACATCACATGGATGCCTCAGAAGCAGTCTATTCTTTTTTGGATGCATGTAAAGGTCCTCCTATTCTGATGGGGGACAACTCTTTTGTCGAAGTCACCGACAAAGGAAGGATTGAACTCACCAATGGAAGCTTCGAGAACGTGTTGCATGTTCCCAAGCTTTTTGTCAACCTTCTCTTTGTGTATCAGATGACGAATTCCGGCACCAGAAAGAAAGTCATCTTCACACCAAATTCCATGGACATCTACGACATGCAAACCAACTCCAAGGTTGCTACTGGTGAGGTAAATCATCAGTCTGGATTGTATACATTTTCTGAATTCATTGAACCTGATTTTGCTTTACCGCTTACTCATGCTGATGAAAGTAGTAGGATATGGCACAAAAGGTTTGGCCATTTGAATTTTAGACACATGCAACAAATTAGAAAGAAAAAATTAGTTGATGGTCTATCAGACATCCATTTCTCCAAGGGAGTATGTGAGGGATGTGTTCTCGGAAAACACCCTCAAGAGAAATTCGACAAGGGAAAGTCTCAACGAGCTTCTGCACCTTTAGATATGATCCACAGTGACCTCATGGGTCCTTTTCCGCATCCATAAATCATCAAATTGAGGTTTGTTCTCATTTGTGTTGATGATTTCTCATGTTTTACATGGATCTACTTTCTCAGGAAAAAATACGAGGTCTTTCAACACCTCAAAGATTTCAAAGCTTTGTTTGAAACACAGTCTAGAAAGAAGATCAAATTCCTCCGAACTGATAATGGGGGAGGGTATGTAAATCATGAAATCCATAATCTTTTCCATGAGGCAGGGATTCAGTTGCAGCATATAGTTCCCTACACTCCGCAGCAAAACAGAGTTACTGAGCGGAAAAACAAATCTCTAAAGGAGATGGCATCTTCCATGTTGCATGGAAAGTCACTACCACTGAGACTATTGTCTAAAGCACTTAACTGTACAACATACATCCAAAATAGATCTCCCCATAGATCTGTCAAGGATAAGACCCCCTACCAGGCTTTGAGTGGCCTCAAACCAGAAGTGACCCACTTTCACATTTTTGGTTCTCGTGCATGGGCCCAGATTCCCTCTGAAAATAGGAAGGCACTTGATCCACAGAGCACTGAGTGAATTTTTGTTGGATACCCTGACGGTGTGAAGGGATATCGGCTTATTGATATTTCTTTGGACCACCTTATCATTGAGCATAGTGTCCAATTCGAGACAAGTGTCTTGCATGTAACTCAACAACCACATGCATACACCTTCACTCTTCTACCTGTTAGAGATGATGAGAATGCACATGAAAACTCTTCTTCAGACGAGAGTTATGATTCAGAGAAATCAGAGGATTCAGATTCAGATTCAGAGTCAGTACAGTTAGATGCAGATTCATAGCATCTAGATGCAGTTGTAGAGCTAGAGTAGAGGCCCAAGTGGGCACAGACTACTCTTCAGGATGTAGGGGATCTCGTAGGTGATCCAACCAATACTAGGAGGAGTCGATCTGATTTTGAGGAGCCTCCTCTTGCCCTCACTGCCACTGAACCATTGCCTCTAAGGCATCTTTTGTTGCTTCAGTATTCAGATCCACAGTCTTATGGTAAGGCTGCTGGAAATCCCTTTTGGGAATATGTCATGCAAGAGGAGTACAACTCCCTCCTCGAGAACCAGACTTGGGATCTGGTTCCCCTTCCTTTTGGGAGGAAACTTGTCAAATGCATATGGGTCCATAGGACCAAGAGCACAACGGATGGAAAGATCATCAGATACAAATCCAAGCTTGTCGCCAAAGGCTTTCAGCAGGTTCATGGTATTGACTATGATGAGACCTTCGCTCCAATAGAGAATATGGATTCCATCCGACTGGCCCTTTCCATTGCGGTAACCAAGGGATGGGAAGTCCATCAGATGGATGCAAAGAATTCATTTCTTCACAATGATCTCTCTGAGGAGATCTACATGGAGCATCCCCAGGGATTTATGCAGGACTCATCTTTGGTTTGTCAACTAAAGAAGTCACTTTATGGCCTCAAGAAGGCTCCGAGAGCATGGTATGCCAAGATGGACTCCTACCTATTGTCGTAGAACTTGGTACGTTGTAAATCAAACCTGAATGTATACATGCTCAGGATGGTTGATTCACTTCTACTTTTAGTTATGTATGTCGATGATTTGTTGATCACGGGTTGCTCAACTTCAACGATTGCTGCAGTCAAGAGGATTCTTCATGACATGTTTTTGATGACATACATGGGTCCACTGCACTTCTTCCTTTGACCTGATATCAGTCAGGATGCATTAGGCATCAAACTCTCTCAAGCCAAGTATGCATGAGATCTCCTTGAGAGATTTCACATGAAAGAATACAAGTCTGCTTCGACTCCTTTCCTATCAGGAGTCAAACTTGAGGATGGCAGGGAGACTCCACTGGTTGAAAGCACACTGTACAGACAACTAGTGGGGAGCTTGTTGTATCTCACACACTCTAGACCAGACCTCTCATATGTAGCTGGCGCAATTTGCAGGTTCATGTAGGAGCTGCATGAGCTTCATTGGAAAGCTGCAAAGCATATCCTTTGATACGTACAGGGCACTGTCACCTTTGGTATTCATTATGAAATAGACTCTACATTATATCTCATTGTGTTTATTGATTCCGATTGGGTTGGCGATAACATTGATCGCAAGTCCACATTTGGTTACTCACTCAGTCTTGGTTTTGGGGCTATCTATTGGTCGAGCAAGAAGCAAGCTTCCATTTCTCTATTTTCATCCGAGGTAGAGTACAGAGGAGTAGTTAACATAACCATTCAGGATGTGTGCCTACACCATTTTCTAATTGAGTTGGGCATTCGGTTTCATCGACCAAACGTCATCTGGTGTGACAACCATAGAACTCTAAAGTTCTATAGAGATCTAGTTCAGTGGTAGTAGACGAAGCACATCGAGATCCACATGCACTACATCCAGGACTTAGTACACGAGGGGATCATCGACTTACAATTATGTCCTTCAGTAGAACAAACAATAGACATTTTCACCAAGACCTTCATTGAGTAGAAATTCCATTCTCTGTGAGGCCGTCTTGGAGTGAAGGACACAGTTGCCTAAAAACTGTCATTCTTATTTTTACATAAATTTTACCTTGAGGGGGGGTTTTTCCCATGAGGTTTTCCCTCTTTGCTCACTTATTTTCAATGTATCTTTTGTACTTGGGTACCTAACATGGCCTCGTTGTTGGGACCCAATCTTTGTTTTCACCATAGTGATGTTCAGGGGGGGTGTTGGAGTTACTTGTTACTTCACACACACCTAGGATTTTTTTTTCCTAAGGTTTTTATTTGTTTATTAGTCATAATTAGTCATTATCCAGTCTCCTATATTTTAGGAGAGAATATTCTATTTTAGTTCACACTTCAGTTTGACTAGTTGAGTTGAGTTTAGATGTTGCATTGGGATCATCACCATGCTAATTCGACCTTACCTTGGTATCATCACCAGAGTGGTGCATTATCCTTGATTCCCTTAGTTAACTCCTCACTACTCTCTGTTCAGTCAGTTAATTGAAGACTAGTTGACTAGTTAACTCAACTAGGTGGCAGTTCACTTCCGTAACTACCTGAGAGAATAGAATAGGTGGCAGTTCACTCCCATAACTATTGGTGTGTGTCCATATCACTCTAGACCACCACTATGGTGACTTAGTTCACCTCAATTCGAACTCATTGAGTTATACAGAGTATATCATGTGTAAATTATTCATTATTCACAATGGTTAATGAGAATTCTTCCATTCTTTCTCTCCTTCTTCTTCTTTCTCCAATTCTCTCTGCAAGTCTGTGTTTATTGTTTAGCTAGATCTATTATGTGCAGGTTCAACACATTTACAGTAACCTCTTAAGTAGATATACATTGTTATATATATTGAGGATATTTCTAATAAATAAGGTTAATGTAATATATATATATATATATATATATAATGTTTATTAGAAGGTTTTGCCTACTAAAAATTTCATTTTCTAAAAAGCTTATACGAGGTAGATAACACTATCTAAAAAAGTAGAAACAATGTTACAAGATGTCTTATGAAGCATATTGTAACTAGATGTCTACTCAACTGGAGGTTGCCTCCTCAAAGAGGAAAGTGAACATTGTTTTCATTAATAAAGATATTGCTATTTATGATATCTCTACAATTGTCTATTATTGTCATACTCTGCCATTTTTTTCTCTAAATTTGCGTATAATCTAGTATTCATTCCCTGAGTCTTTTATTTTTCTAATAAAGAACACCACAAGTGGTACTAGAGCACTATTGTGAGCCAATGTTTTAGATATTTTTTTTAGGAAAGAGATTTATCCTAATGGCTATGAATAACACATTTATTTATCACTCAGGTGGTAAATTTATGGTAGGGGAAGAATACATGGATGGAACACAAGTGGTTTCACCTTGTTGGACACCCTTGTAACCCCTATTGGTACCCCTTCGAGTAGTATCACCTCAAACAATACTCATATATGGAATTTCACTTCCATATACCCTAAGGTATATCAAAGGTTCCCTACGTTACTGTTGTGACCCGAACAAATCCCCCTTTTATTTCATGTTCTTATGAGACAAAATAAATGCCCCCCCCACAAATCCTAAATATAGAAGCTTATCCTACTTGTAATTCTATCTTACTGAGCCTTCCATGACCTATTGTAACACCCATGTTTCCCCCAACTTGTAATTAATCATTAATTATGATTACCATGCTATGGCATGTGAACAATGTAAATGTATTATTTTTTAGATTTCCAATAACTGGATGTGGGGGTGAATCCTTGAAGTATTTGCCATGATATCAATAGAGGAAAGAGTGGGGAAATTGTAGAGAGGGTTCATTATGTAAAAATGACCCAAATTCTCCTTGTTGAAATAATAAGCCTCATCCTGATCCCAAGGAAAAAAAAATAGTTAATCAAAGGACTAATGGTTGAACAATCAACCACCCCCATGAATGGAAGCATGGAGAGTCTTATCGAGGAGAAACAAAACTGTCATCCCAAAGTACCAGAGAGTGCAATTTTTCTATAGCCCCAGACTGATCCAAATTCCTTCTAATAGAAAGAACAAGATAGGTCCAGAACCTCCCTAGGGGAAAAAGGAGAGGGCATGCAAGAGAAAGGATACAATTCAAAAAAAGCAATAGAGTGAGTGAGGCTTTCCAGTGGAGAAGAAGAATTAAATAATTAATTTGTTCTGGAAAAGGGGAGAGAACGGGAGAACAAATATTAGAGAGTTTACATAAAACATGACCTGAGTAGGAGGTCACGATCATGATGTCATGGGAGCATATGATAAACCTCACAGAGGTTGTGACATAGAAATGATCTCTGAGAAGCTACAAAATTTCCCTAGTGATATCATGGCTTGGCACAGGGGTGGCCAGAGCACTAAGAATGAATGTCTCTAAGATTACGGTTGGATGGAAAGGAGAACACCCACAAATAGTTTCTTGGTGATCAACTATAATAGATAAGTATTTCATATACCCTGTGGACTAGAATTGGAATGAGTGGTTGGATGTCTGTTCCTTAGACAAAACTTTGCATTGTGTGATTAATATCAGAAATGCTTATTGTTCTCCGGTGAACCCCTGCATTTGAATGGTTTCTATTTTTGTTTGCTTAGTGGCAAGAGAACTATTAGACATTGGTATTCGAATGAATTTAGGAATAAGTTTATGGTTTCTGTGGTTGGCTAGAAAATACTTAATGGAGTTTTCCCAAGGACGGATTTAGTAATGTAAGAATCCAAGAAGACTTCGTTGGAACACTTCAATCGTGTCGACCCATCGAATTTACCTTCGTAGGTAACTTAAATTTATGTAGATGAAGAGATATTCCTTCAAACCAGTCATCTAGGTAATCGTGAGCTCATGCCCATGACCTTAATCAAATTTCGACTAAGAGATAAGGGTGTATCCCTTGGAACTTATAAAAAACCTCATCTGACTAGGACCATTGAACCCAGTGCTACACCCAATGGGAGCTAATCCTTCAAAGTATCGAGGCTTCGGGGGTCCGAATATCTAGGATGTTGGAATCCTCATAACACCCAGATTGCACCAAAGGTGACCTATCAAAATGGTAACTTGATAGATGACCGAGAGCTAGTGGTCAATTACTCATAATCCTAGGACTCCTCCCCTTGTTAAAACTCAATGCACTTCTTGGACGCGAAGTAACATGATGCATAGATATGAGGGTATTATGGATCTCCCATGACCGTTGGATCTATTTCTTGGTCATTTTGACATTGACCACTTCGGGAGAAAAAAGGTTTTATAACAAAAAAACCTTGAATGCCAGACTCACGAGGTAATGTGGACTGTGGATCTAAGGATCCTTCGAGACCCATCTCGCCTATTTGATCATGGGGACGTATGTATCATGTCAAGAGAATGTGGGGCCCATGTGTTGAGCAATGATGATTCCATGTGTGGTGGCCTTGTGACATAGTAAAGAGATGTCGGTAACTTGAGGCATGTGCCACACATCTTGCTAGCATGTTTTGGGTTGACAGTTTTCCCTCTAAGAGTGGTATAACATTGAAACCTAGGGACCTTTGAGTTAGAGTCATGGGTCGTTAATCTAGGGAGTCCATTGAGAAGATATCCCAACCTTCCAATCATTATTTGGTTCTCTGTATAAACCCCACTTCAGGTGATTCAGGATGCAAGGAATGGAGTTTCCCCAAATGCCGAAGTCGCAAAGCGACGAGGACCACCGATCTAGGGATGCTTCGGGATCTCTCCTGACCATTGTATATATACCGTGGTGAGCTCATTGCTGACCACTCTGGGAGAAAAAAGGAAATAACACAGCCAAACCCCCGAATTCCAAAGTCACAAAGCAACAAAGGAAATAGATATGGGGATCTACGTGGGCCTTTCTCGACCACAGGATAAAATGTATTGGGAGGTTGTTGGCAGGAGTTTAGACTTCGGAGCTCCAAAAAATTTTGTAGGTAGGAGAGGCTAGAGGATTCCATAGGTTGTTAGTCTGTATTGAAATGGCATGCTGACATCACCTAGGGAGACATGGATCCATGCTCGACATGCCATGTGTCACCTTGATTCATGCATTTTACAAACCTTATATGCCAATTGGAATGTGACATGTGTCACCCATTGATGGGGCCACATGTCATCTCTTCCCTATGTTGTGTGTTAACAGCTTGGAACACGCTCGCTAGCCTAATAGCTGGTGGAATACCCTGGGGCGCTGGAAGTTCAAGACTTCAAAATACTTGGGAACCTCAGACGCCAAGGTTAGTCGGTCGAATGCTCAGACCTACTTGTCCATGTTTCTACGTTTAACACTCCACCACATGTAATTGTGGACCTTTTGAGAGTTCAGGTTTTGGGACTCTGGAGTATATGAAAATAGAGGAAAGGGTGTTCAACATTGAAGCACCAAACGCTAAAATCCCTTAATATTGTGCATTAAACGAGGGAAAATTTCAGTAGTTGGATTTAACGGTGGATGGATTTCCACCATAGATGTAGGAGTGTTGGGGAACTCCAAAACTTCGAGGAACTTCCTATGTAATTTTCCTCCAACGACCATGTCATCACTAAAGGGTGACAACCTTGGTCGAGTTTGCACCAGGAAGGATGGCATGAATGAGGTGAACCCATGTGGGTGCCACCTGGCCCTTGAACAATGATGTTACAAGATCTTTGGAAGGGAACAACTTCCAATCTAGAGCTCATAATTGAGTATGGTAACAGTCGTGAGAAATATCTTGACGAGAAGATGATGATGTAGACCTCGGAAAGAGGATTCAAGATAATTAATAAAAGAAAAAATTTGATGCCCCATTTCTTAAAAAGGTACTTAGGGACTAGGTGTGTTACAAAGTGGCATCAGAGTGGGAAACAACACTTGGCCTACTTAGGCTCACGAAAGAGTCAAGTGATTATTATTTTTTTCTCTCTTAGAAAAATTTAATGGAGAGGGCACGTTGCCCTACCCTACCTAACATAAAATGATTCAAGAAGAGGCCTAGATGGGCAGGAGAACAGTCATAAGAATATTTTACCAAGGCTAAGATGAGTCTATTGAGAGTATTATTGTCGTATGGAAATTATCTACATAAGTTCCTTGAGGAGAACGATGTAGAATAAAATTCATTTGGGATTTTACCCAACAAGATTGAATCATGCTAGAATGTGGCATAAGAAGCCTACCATTTCTTTTAGAGAAATGATAGCCATTCCTACAAAAGTGGGATTATGCGGAGGGGAATTAATAATAAAACTTGGATGCAAATGGAATAAACTTGTTTTAAGGAGTACTCGTGTCCAGAAGGAAAATGGATTGAATGGGTGGAAGGAATTGCCTAAAAGTGGGCTTATGAAGCGCTTGTTAATAAAAAGTGTTGATTAAATGAAGGATTTGTAATTGTAAGAACGATTCCCCATGTCTAGAGGCTTTATGGGAATATGTGAGTTCAACCTACTTGACATGTCATAAATAAAAACTATTGTTGGGATAAGCCCTCTTTGTAAAATAAAAGAAGATATGAGGACTAAGAATGAACCACATGGAAGAAGTGAAATGACATGATCAAGATCAAAAACTCATGTTTGTGCTATGGAAGTTAGTATCCCTATTAACTAAAGGTAGAGCTATGCATGAAAATGAAAATGGAAAGTAAGTGGAACCCTTCTGAACTACAGGCATGGGTATAATGTTTGGTGCACAAAGATATGATAAAATGCATATCGCAAAGATAGAGCATGCATATGAAATGCATATATACTTATTATAGTCTATCACTGAATGAAAAATATGGTGATCTCATAGATCATATGGTTAGTGATGATCTGATTATGGCATCATAAGTAAAAGGTTGATGATGTTGAGTACATAGTTCCTTATGAGGATAAAGAAGGAGGATTATTGAAATGTTGACCCTAGATGTGGCAGAGGAAGTGTTGGGATACTTCTAGATGACCAATGGGTTAGGTTGACATCCAGAGGTGGATGGTATCCATATAAGCTATGGCTTGGTATACTTAAAATCGTAGAGAGGGGGAATCTATAAAAGTATTCCCTTGATCAAAAGGTCTACTGATCAAGACCATTCAGAAGATTCATAAGCCATCTTGTTTCCTTGGGCATTGTTGAAATTTACCATATGGTATTTATGGGTTGTTGAATAAGGTTATACTAGTTGAGGCAAACCAAAATTCCTTTTTACTGGTTGTTTTCATGTAGAAAGGGAGACATATTTATGACTATGTTTGTTAAACTTCCATGTGGATATCATGTGAATGACTGCGAGCTCTCAACAGAGAGAGAAACTCAATGATAAGTATTTCTATGAGACTTATCATAATAATGATTAGAAGATCCCTGGGAGAAGGATCTGGAATTCTGATATGTCCATGTGCATGAATGACATGGAAAAGGTGCAAGCAATGAGCTTGCATAATGAATGTTTGGCTATGTTTCTATATGCTTGAGTGCATGGATCTAATGCATTGTGAAGTTTCTTGATATGAAGATTGATATTAATACCAAATAGATATGAGTGAATGATATTAAATGTGCAAGTGATGCACATGTATGATGTAAGAGTATATGTATACTAAAGACATGATGTGACTTCCTAAATGAGTGAAATGTAAGGCAGAAATTGCACTTGCCAAGATTAAATTAATTCCATGGATGCATGGCTGACTCCCTTCTGAAGAGTCATGAAAGTTCTATTTTGAACGATAACCTGAAGGGAATGTCATCCATTCCCTCGGGAAATGATAGTATAAATAGAAGAAAGAGTAAATGAGCAAGGATTCTTTGTTGTCATGATAAGAGGCAAATTGATTATTCCCTTGAGGATCACATGAGAATGATTGTGAAAAATCATGAGTTGAATGATTTTAAAGTAAATATGTATGTGAGTTGTGAAATATACCTATGGTACCTACACATGGGCTTATGATTATGCATGTGGTTAGGTACATCATGGATGTAAGTTAACAAAACAAGGAATATATGTGGATAAATAAGCTCGATTCATAACAAAGATGCATGTTTGTATTACTTATGGAATATTTGGTAAACAACTGAAGCTAGCTCAAGGTTGAGGCCATAAAAGATAGTGATGGATATAAAATAAGGAATTTGTATGCCGAAGGAATTTCCTATGGAGAAATTGTGTGAAGACTCTGTGAGGAGAACAAATTTGTAACAAAATGTATGAGTGGGAAACCAAAAAATGAATATTGAATATTCTAATAACTAAATGGTAATGTGCAGAGTGCACATGTTCATAATTCATTGTGAATAAAAGGTTTGTTGTGGTAGAATGTTGATTTACCAAGAAGTTTGATATGAACCTAACTAATACTACTCAAGGAAAAGAGCATGGAGATCACAATAATAAGTAGATTGCATAAGCAAACAAGGAGAAAAGGAGGAACACTTTTCTCACCCAAAAAACTATGAATTGTTTAATAGAGTTGTAATCCTTAGAAGAGTAGATATGGGAACAAGTACAACTAGAAAATAGGCTTGGTCAAACTCTGTTAAATAAAGATAGTGAGGCCCTGGAAAATAAGTCAGTTGGACTAAAAGTCTAGGTTTGTGTAGGAGTTGGACGAGGGAATATTTCCTTGACTCCTTTCTTGTTGTTTATTGTATTTCACTGGTATGAGAGTCCAATTTAATGATGCAGGTAATGTTTTTGACACCATCATGATGATGGTTGTATGATTGTAAAAAAATTGAGAATTTGTTATGTTGCACTCATGAAAACATTAAGGATAATGTGATGAAGTGCATAAAGATATGCTAGGACATATCTATAAATGTTGTATTGATTGGAATGCTATGATACATGCATTCTTATTTTAAATGATGACTAATGTATTTGTGATATATGTCATGTGTAGAAAACAAATTGAAACTGTTGGGAAAGATAGTTACCAATGATGGAAAAATCAAGGATAGGATGAATACGAGAAGGTTGTTGTTGAAATTTGTTGGAGGGACTCAAAAAGTCCCCATAAAGCACCATCGATGAGGCAATATCAGAGAGGGTGTTGATAATCAGAACATGTATAAAAGTGTTCATGACTATAAGGCATAAGGTTTGAATGGATTGGGTAAGAATCCCTTTTGAAATATTTTATTATTTCAGTGATATATATAATTGAAGTTGAAAGATTTTTGGATGGCATTGTTTCCCCGAACGTCAAAGTCACGAAGCGACAAGGACCACCGATTCGGGTATGCTTTGGGATCTCTCCTGACTATTGAATCTAGAACTCGGTCATCTCGACACTGAACACTCTGGGAGAAAAAAGGAAATTACACAGCCAAACCCCTGAACTCCAAATTCGCAAAGAAATCGAGGTTGTGAATATGGGGATCTACATGGATTTGTCTCGATAGTGGGATAAAATGTATTGGGAGGTTGCTAGAAGGACTTTAGAATTTGGAGCTCTAGGCCATTTCACAGGTAGGAGAGGATGGAGGCTTCTAGAGGTTGTCATTCTAGAGTGACATGGCACGCTGTCGTCACCTAGGGTGATATTGACCCATGTTTGACATGCCACATGTCACATCGATTTGTGTCTTTTACAGACCTTATATGCCAATTGGAATGTGACACATGTCACCCATTGATGGGGCCACATGTAGTATATGCCATATGTCATGTGTTAACATCCTAGTACACGCTCGTTGGCGTAATAGCTAGTGGAATACCTTGAGGCACTAGGAGTTCTAGACTTCGAAAAGCTTGGGAAGATTGGACGGTGGGGTTAGCTAGCAGAAGGCCCAGACCTACTTGTCGATGTTTATGTGTTTAACAAACCACCACATATAAGTGTGAACCCTTCAGGAGTCCAAGTTTCGGGACTCTAGTGGATATGCGAATAAAGAAAAGGGCGTTTAGCGTCGAAGCATCGAACGCCAAAATCCATTAATATTGTGCATTAATCGAGGGTGAATTTCAATCGTTATATTTAATGGTGGATGGATTTCCACCATAGATGTAGGAGTGTTGGGAAACTCTCAGACTTCGGGGAACTTCTTTTGTAACCACTCTCCAGTGTCCATGTCATCAATAAAGTGTGACAACCTTGGTCAAGTCTGTGCCAGGAAGGATGGTGTGAATGAGGTGAACCCAGGTGGGTGCCACTTGTCCCTTGACCAATGATTCCAGAAGAGCTTCGGAAGGGCATAACTTCCAATCCAGAGCTCGAAATTGAGTATGTTAACAGTGGTAAAAAATATCGTAATGAGCAGATGATGATGCATTCCTTGGAAATACAATTCAATATAATTAAGAAAAGAAAAAAATTCATTCTCCATCCCTTAAAAAGGTACTTAGGGGTTGGGTGTGTTACACCTGCAAAGATATAAGTGTAAGTAGTTGGAAGATACTAAATCCTCATGAGCCCTTTGGGGACTATACACTATTAATTCTAGTATTGATATCCTTCCCCTCATTCTGGAAAGATATCCTTGAGAGATATTTTATTTGAATCATGTCTATGATTGAATGATATTTTGGTACTCTAAAGATAGAATTGATCAATTTCCAAATGGCTTATTAGATATCTAAGGTTGTGGAATTGAATAGTATTTTATGATGGAAGAAATCCCTTTAGAGAAAACTCAACAAATCATCATCTCTTAATCAATCCTGTGATATTTCAATACCAAATAAGGTAATGGGAGAAAACAAATATCACGCCATTGATGTAGGGACAATCAAAATCTATCCTGTCAAATCTTAAACCTGGCAGAACTAGCAATCTTCTCACTATTGAGAGGTTAGAACCTAGTGATTCAAAGTTTGGAATTTATAATCCTTCATGTTGAAGCATGATTCTCCCTACCCAACATACTCATCTTGTTCCAACATCATATCATATTGTTAAATAATTTGTAGATTTGGATGATTATAGAATGGATTTTCCTCCAATTGGTTTCCATCTGCTAATCATAAGAAAGGAATATGTTTGGTTGTGCCTTACAATCACAGAAATTCATTGCTTCACCTATAGTTCGAAGAAATGCATGGGGTTTGTTTTAACTAAGACTTTATACATGGAATCTGCTAGAAAAGGGATACATCTCAGTAACCTATATTTTCTGACTTTGCAGGACAAACATGATACACTTCTTTCCAAGGTAAGGGATCACTTCGATAAGACCACATATTTTATTCCATCGGGATGCATTCTCATCCCATCATGTCTAATAATTATAAAACCATGCACATGAACAAAAATAAGAGGTCAGAGTAAAAAAATTAATGTCTATCAAAATAAACCAAAGGAAATGTTGTAATGTGGATATCATGCAGATATGGATTTAGGCTAGATCAAATAGAACTCAATTGATTTAATTGATTAAGTCATCTCTCATTAAACACTATGCTAAATAGAAATTATGGTTTCAAAAGAAATGCATGTGAAAGATTTATGGAACCTGTGCTTATGTTGTTTTTTTCTAAACAGGAGAAGGGGAAACTCAAAACAACATTAAGACGAACATGAAAACTTGGAAGCCCATAAAAAATGTTCTATTCACATACAAACTAGAATGAATATCCTCTGGATAGGAGGTGGGAACACAAGTGTTGTATATTGAATATTGGATGAACAATCAATTACAAAAATATGATCACACAAACTAAGCTCTCAAAGTTTATCACAGGCTTAGAAGAACCATGCACATAAACAACACATACCATTTTCATTGGTTTGTGGTTGTGAGCATGCAACCATTTTATTGAACCCTATAAAACCTAGATGCACATATTTCCACAACATGTGAGTCATGGACATGAGAATTGAAGACAACAGGCCTTGTAGCGTTTTACCAAAGAACTTTAAGTTGCAACTCCATGCAACCTCGTAACCCACAGACCGTTCAGACCCTAACTATATGACCTTTAGTTTTGTAGACCCCACCATAATGGATAAGATCTTTAGTGGTCCTCACTTTTGTGGATTTACCTTGTGAAATTTAGCCATGTCTAAATCTCGTTTAAAACCTGCACCAACAAATCTTCTGCCCCATAGCAATGAAAAGCTTCATTGTTTGATAATTGGTGGTATCATGTTCTCGGAAATGCCTAGTCAAGATCACATAACCAATTGATATCTTAACTGCGAAATTGTGAGCCATAAACCACTTGGGATATTTTGTGTGGAAGAATTTATGTGGGTTTCCTCCTATGAAGGTGTTAGAAAGAAAATAGTATACACCTGAAACCATACAACCCGTAAATATATGGATAATAAATGAAATTTCCACAAAATGTATGACAACGTCATTTGAAGTCTCACAAACCTACTTACAATTCGAATGTTTCAAAACTAACATATCGATGATAAGTGACATGATCATTCAAGATATGTGGATCATCTATGTTTTCGTCTTATGCACATGAAATCATTTCAAACTTATGGAAGTACAATACCATACAGGGCGTTCTCGATAGATATAGGATGAATCTGGGTAAAATTCATTATTTTTATACACAGGCTAATGATATTCTTGGCCTTCCTGGTTTCAAGGGATCATTGCAGTAGGCCGAAATGAGGGCATATTCTAATCCCCACGCATGAAATTTGATGGAAAGTGACTATAAATGAATATCGACAACACATAGGTTAGAATAATTGACAACAAATACGCCAAGGGCACATGAGAGATTACAGATTAAAGAATAAAATGAAAACCACAAGTGCTCAAATATTACATGGATCCTGAATAATTAATAATTGAATGGTCCTTTCAAGAATGAAGAGTCAAATTTAATAGCGATAACATCCCTCTCATTTCATCATCACAATAGAGGGAAAATTGCGCTAGATAGTTATAAAAGGGATTTCAAGCACAAGAAAATTTCATTTCTTTAGCAAAGGGAGAAGTTAAAGTGTGAGATATCATTTTTGAAACATCAGGAAAGACATACTTATTCTCTTTGTTATTTTCCACTAGAAGGAACTGCCAATATTCAGCGACATCAAAATCAAGAGGAGCTTCACTTGTTTTTCCAAGAAACAAAGTACCTTCTCTCAGAGAACGCAAGATGTAGTTGGAGAGATGATAGCAATATACAGTTCAATCTAAGGTCCATCCAAATCAAAACAAATAGCCATGTCTTGATTTTGCAACAAAACTAAATAAGAGAAAGAGAGGTCGACAACAATTTGTATTCGCAAAAGGACAAAGCTAAAGGGGAGACTTGTGCCTCCTTCTCATCGAACTGGGTTCCCTACGAAAACATGAGAGATCCTGGATAAATGAACATGTTTTCTTGTAGTTGTTCATCTTGATCAAATATTCATGGGAAGATCCCTTCACCACCAAATATTTTAAGTTTATCACCTTCTCAAGGAGAAGGAGATCAGAGTAGGAAGGAATATTCTCTATTTTGGAAAATCATAAATATAATGGGAATGGTAAAAATATGGAAGATGTAGAGTTAGTAACTAAAACTTTCGATATTTAGGGAGGTCAATATTCCACCTTCACGTATAGAATAGATCCAATGTAACCTCATAAAGGGGGGACAAAGAATCCAAATTTAAAGTTGTATAAGTATTTATCAGACTCAAAGGCTGATGGGAAAGATCTCTACTTGTTATTATATTTATGAAACTGAACTATTTCTTTGATGGAGAATAATAGCAAGAAAATTCATGATTCATTTATTCAATGGTGCACTATTGGTGAATTTTTTTGCAAGTGTTTTTTCAATTTTCCATTCTTGTTAATTGTCATTTGTAGAAAATAATTGTAAATGGGTTGTGAAATCAATTACAATAACATGCTTATAAGCATATACATGCAAACAAGTATGCAATATGATTTGATTATGCTAAATAAGAACTATTTCTATTTTACACAATGAATTGTATACCTCTAATGGACTGTGCTACTATTAGAATAGGACTACAACCACTTATTACTAGGATTGAATCAACATGTAGTTTTGAATTTAGGATTTAGTTTAGCTAAGATGAAAAAGTATCTCCTCTTAGATAAATTCATTCAGTTAGTGAAAAACATGCCCATATAATGGAAGGGATTGTCATTCAAATGAGAGTGGGTTTAATTGCAACCTTCCCATCAAGAAACTTCCCCTCACATCAACATCAATATTTTCATCCACGTCAAGAAAATGGTGCTAGAACTAGGGCCAGAAGACAAGATAATCCCATAGAGTCTATTGTGTTAATTTTTAATTATCATCAATGGATACTTCCCAAATTTTTTTATCGACATGTATTTATGGTCTTGTACCTCCTAACACTCCTATAAAGTTGATATATCTCTTGTCATGAATCAAATTCGGCATTGAGGGACAAACATTTAAATCATATCATATCGTTTAGATCTGTTTAAATTGTTTCTCTCATCATTGATATTATTCATGAGGGTGTCATCTCCATATTTTTCACTGTTACCGTTGAAGTCCAGGTAAAATGTTAGTGCGAGACATTTCCATCCACTTCCATCCATAAATGGGAACAATTCACCTGCCATTTTTTCAATTCATTTGAGGGTTATAATTACGAAGAATTGTGTGACGACATACTCAAGTTAATGAAGAAACAAGATGAATCATTGAATGATGTTTCCTCAATATTCAAATGCAGTATATATAGATTTCATCTAGAAGTTATGCCTCATGTTGGTGGTTTTCTCCCACATTTAATAACCCTCTCTAACGAATAGTACCAGCTAGTAGATAAAGACATTTAATCATATCATGACACCAATATACACGTTGATGGTAAAGATACCGAAGGTATGGTTGAAAAACATACGTTCTAGCCTTTCTTCACATCGAGGGACCGTGATCTTAGGGAATATATTTTTTCGAAGGTAGTTTATGCATCTTATCACCCCTCCATCCCTCTCGTTCTCCCTGATATTGAATAAAAATGTCACAGTGAAGATAAATTCAGTTCAAATTCCCCTAGTAATTACATGGAGGAAGTACATGCAATAAAATTCCCATAGTAATTACATGGAGAAAGTACATGCAATAGATAATGAGACACTTCGAGTCACACAAATGGTTATGTCAAGTTTTCATTATTTTGATCTATCTTTTGATATTGCATGAAGAGGAAGGGAAAATTATGAAGGAAATCGAAGGAAAATCTAATGATTTTGTAGACCCTTCAATACTTTCAGTAATGGGACAAATTGGGTCTAATCTGTATTTCCTTGTTGATAATAAAGAATAATTTTCCCTAGATCTCACTAGAAAAATTTCAAATGCCTCACATGACATAAAAAAATTTAGTTATTTTTATACATGTCCACCTAGTATCATCCTTGATTCCTTTTTGTCCAAACACTGATGATTTATCTGTGTCTTGGCCCATTAACAAAGACCATGAATGTGTGGAGGATGGCATTTTACCTATAAACTCAATAAGGGAGAAAGAGAGGGATGATTCTCAAATTATAAAAGAAATAAAGTTGGATCTATAGAAAATAACATATTTTTCAAGAAAATGTATGATGGAGTTTATTTATGTTATTCATAATCCTTGTGATTCTCTAACTAAAGTGACCTCAATTGGTATTGAACAATAAGGTTTCCTCTGGATTTATGGGTTATAAACTTGTTTGTTTCAACCTAGCAATTGTTCTAATTACCCGTGTACCCAACTATGAGTATGCCCTTAATGATATGTTACATCCTATTGTGAACAAATGAAACATTGACAATCATATAATCTACAAGGAGGGAATCAACACTTAATAAATTGCACCCTCTTAGAAATTACTTGTGTCTTACCCTCAGAGAAAGAAATGGTTTGCAAGGAAGATCATGGCTATCAAACAATACATTATTTGGATGTGAACGTTTCAACATCCAAACCGTTCATTTATCTCCTACCTTTAAGTGAAATTGTGTTCCAAGATGATTATGTTCCTAGAAACATGTTCAAATCTCCTATCATTCTAAATTACTTGTTCAACCATCTTAACTATAATGATAGTACGTCTCCACTTAGAGTTTCCTGTGATTCTATTCTCATAGTTTCTATAGGACTAAACTCATGTGGTATGCTATGGTAATATATGTGGGTGAAAGGGAAAACACGATTTTTTCCCTGAACAAACTAATTTTTAACCCTAACCATCTTTTCCATGGAATAAATTAAATGATGTCACACCTGCCGATCAGGAGGGAAATGCTTCCACTACAAAAACACTTTGTGTCCACACTAAGTGTTCTTTAATAAGTAGTAATGTGTTTGAGATCAACACTACTAATTATTACCCTAGTGGTTTTCATGATAGACTTCACATCATGCTAGAAGAAAACCTTGAGGGACTATTGAATTCCTTTATGATTGCAAGCGACTTGAATTGTATGCATAATATGCCTCATCAAGGTGAGGGGGCCCTTCATTCCAGACATATGGATATGTTAAGACCTTATTGTTTTTATTTGTTTCTTAGAAATGATAACAACATTGCATATTGCATTATATCACCTAATACTTTTCAAGAAAATTTTAGGTATAGTTCTCACCATGTATGTTACCCACTCTTACACTAGTACTATGGTCATTTTTACACACATCTTGACAAAATTGAAGTTTGTTTAGATGAATATTTCTTACCCTATGTTCTCATGTAATAAATATGATTGTAATATCTTTGACAAAGCTATAAATGATGTAATGTTTTACATCATCTATCTAGTAATACTCCAATCTCTACTATTATTTGTTCATGAACATGTCCTTGTAGTTTTAAAGTTGAGTGAATGGTTGCAGTCACATTTCATATTTATTTGATCCTTTGAAAAAATATCGTGGGATAGGAGTAGGATAGATTACACTAGTTCCTTTTGGTACATGTAGTTTCTTCTTTAATACTCTTAGAGATTACAATAAATTCATCTTTAAAATATGAGTCTCTCTCATTGTACATAATGGTGTTTAATCTGTCACAATTTTCCTTCAAATAGAACAACTTCATTCAATATTTAAGCAGATTTATTTCAACTTAAAATTCTCAATAAAGGGCTTGCTACGTGTTCCCTAAAGGTTTCACCTCATGAAATAAATAAGGAATACCGAAGGATAATAGTTTCTTCGACTTTTATATTTAAAAGGATAAATTCGTGACAGGGGGAACACTCAATTATCTTGCTCACTGAAATTATCTTTCACTCATATATAACTTGTTTGCAACTGAATATCTATAGCCTACTAAAGGAGTTTCATTGTAGATAATTTTACAAACCCCCTTTGTGGGTTCTGAAACAAGACTCTAGAGACTCATAGTCTCCATCATACACACCTTTTGTTGGAAAAATTTCTTTAGGACGACTTTCCATTTTGATCTTGTTATCCCACACTTATCCATAACACTTTGTGAATGATTTCTTTCTCCACATACTGAACATACTGAAACTCGATCAAATATAATTATCGAGCTATACATATCAAGTCAATCGTTCAAATATTTGTTTTCTTATCTGATTTATATATAGATGATTTCATATTCCTTTTTCATTTATGAAAAACATTCATCCTTGTTTCCTGCAATCTTAACCCTGTTTGATATTTTTAAGGTAGATTTGATCCTATTTCATAGCGTTTTCACTTTTATTGTTGGAAAATAGAATTTTAAAATATTTTAAGCGGCTTACCCCTACTATCACAGTAAATGAATTGACCACTATCATATAATAATTTTCTACTCAATAAATTTGAAATTATTCGAAGGATTAGAGTCAACTTTTATTCTTATGAGCTCCCCATTGTTGGATGGAATTTCTAGAAACGCTTATTTGAATCAACTCGGAAAAGAGTTTCTACTCATAATGATATCAAAAACTGATCCTTATGATCCATTGTTGGCTCACCTCTTGATAAAATATGTTTCCAAATTACCCTTCCAAGGGTGGACCTAAATTTTCACTTCTCATTCATTAGATCTCATATATAAAATCATCCTCTTAAAATCAATCTAAAATCTAGTGTTGTCCTTCTTACAATGACTTTTGGTTACTAGTTGAAAATGAGAATATGACATTAAGTGAGGAATTCCTTGTTGCAACCTTAAGGATCTAGTCAAAGAAAATATATGGGAGGGAACTAAACTCTTGTTTCATAATTAGGATGAAAGACCCCATTTTGATCACATAGGAAACCAAACTCATTATTTGTGTTGACAACATAGGTTATATCGTACTAGAACAATTAAATTCTTCTTTGATCATCTCTTCCATTGTCCAGGTTGAAGAAACAAAGTAATTTCTCTCTCTTCATGTAGTTGGAGTTTTTAGGAATTTAGAGAAGTATTTGTCTAAACATTTTTTCTCAAATGCTTCATATTAGTTTGGAAAGTAATTATTGATACCATTTCATAACCAATTGAAGATAAATCTCATTGCTTCATTTAGAATTGTGACCTTTGACCCAAAACTAAGCATCATCACAAAAAATGTGAACATCCTGAATCTTACCAATTTGATGCAACTTTTTGATCCTCTAAAATTGTTAATTATTATTTATTTTTTAAAGGAAAACCCTAATCCGAACCAAAATAGGTCGATAAATTTAGAACAAAATGGTCTATAATGAAAGAGGAATCATATCATTAATTTCTTGATTTGATATCATCGAAATTCTACCCCATTTCCTACTAGGGGTTACGAGACATTACAATATAAAGTGTGGTTATTACCTTTCTCTTCATCCAGTGCATTCTATACAAATCCTATCAATGAATTAAAAACCTCATCTTCCATATCCTCATACCACAACCATGATCTCATAATTACAACACCAGCTAGATAAAGTCTCTTGGAAGAATATGATTGATTTGAATCTTAAAGAAACTCATATTAAATAGCTAACATCGATTAGTTATCCTCATGAAATCGTGCATTCACAATCACCATCAAATTCTATAGTGCTCTCATGACAAGTGAAAATGAATGTTGCCCCCCAAATTAACACCATTTTAATTGTCAAATTATCCTTTTTATCCACTCCAAAACCACTCTTTTTTCTTCGATAACCACTCTTTTATCACATTTTGTCTAAAACAGTCTTTCAAGGCTCATAATGTAATTATACTCGTGTATTATTGTTTTCTCATGATCTTTGATGAATTAGGATAGTTAAAAAATGAATTATTACTAATGATGATTAATTGAGCGAGTTATTGTAACTTGTATAGGAGTCCTACAACCCATGTTGAAGTTCATCATATATCCAGACTTCTAGAAGGAAAATAAAGATATGGGTTTATTGCACAACAACCTTGACATGCTCTCAAGCTCCTCACATCGATTCTAGAAGGAAAAGGAAAGGTTCCAAGTCACAATCAATGTATAGGTCAACATTATCCAATTTTATAGTGCCAACATCCAAATCAGATAGAGGACGAGAATGTAAGATATTCTCATGCATTCTATGTCATGAGAAAATTTTCCCAACGATTTCCTAGAGTTTTCTTGTTGTCTTAGTCTTAATCTATTTAATTGTTGAGATATCATGATGTAATTTGATGAGTTCATTGCATTGAGACATGGATCTTGTTGGAACTTAGGTCTACATCCCTTGTATTCCCCTTTATTATCCTATATATCCTATTAAGCACGATATTTTTTGCTCAATCCCTTCTCCATGGTTTATGAGTCAACTTGAGTCATTTTACCCTTCTATTATTTTTGCACCATTTTATTGGTTTCTTGAAAGGTTTGTTGCACGTGTTGATTTGGGTTAACAACATATTTTCATCTTGGACTACTTTATTGAGTTTATAGAAAGTTTGTAGGGCCTTTTTAGTTCATAAAATGTTGATTGCAAGAACATGCATGTTCTTGAAAACAAGATAAAAGCCCTATTTTTTAATAGTTTCAACATTCATAAATAAATTTAAATATTTAAAAAGCATTGTGTTGGAGCCTGCATGGGCATGCATGATCATGAAAACTCCAGTACATGAAATTCATTTATGAGTTCATAATGATGCAGTTCATCTTACGGTCATGCTATAATCATGCGAACTTGACATGTAGTTTTCATCATCACAAAGGTTGTGAGGAATTATACGTACATGTGCAAATTCATCGAAATCAAGGTCATGATCAACTCGTTATTTGCAGTTGTAGAAGATTAAGGTTCAATAATCATCTCATCAATCAGGTGATTAGTGTGACATGGTACCCCCGAGACTGATGATAGATGAACAAACTCAAGCCAAAGGGGCTCGAGTTGTTCGAAGCTATCCTAGAACTCAAATACTTGTTTGTCAAAGCGTAGTGGTACGATTTCATTTACTCATTTGAGGGATACCACACATGTGTGGCCATGAAATTTGCACAGACATACAATGGATTTCAAACCCATATTGGGGACACTTGTATTTTTGTTACAAAACATTTTATCGGGACAACATGTTCTCTCCCAGTCTACGAAGAAAGGTGGTTTAAAAATGACAATATAAACTCTGAACTCTATAACAAATTTTGGTGACAGAGCACCAAAACCCCAAATGGATTCAGGGGATTCCTGTCACATGAATAAAATAATAATGGTATGGTCCTCTCATAGTTTTCCAAATATACATTATAGGTGAGGGACGATTCACAAGTATACATTGTTACCACCTTCGTTTTCTCATCCACCTTCATTGTTACCACCTTCGTTTTCTCATCCACCTAAGAAGGGATAAAGAGTTAAATTTACCATTTTATTTTCTTAAAATCCTCACTAAAATGGATGGAAGGGTCCAGGGCCATTCCGAGTCTACCCAAATAAGCTTGTATTACCAGGTTTTGATCAAAATGCTACTGCTCTTCACACTAGATGAAATTGAAATGTCTTGAGATTAACTTTTACAATCTTTGGGTTTACAGGAGAAAGAAAATTAGCAAGATACACATATTGGCAATACATGAGATGAAGATGATACAAAATATAAGGTTTTAACTAAAGCTTGTAGCTCATCGAAGGCATCACAACAACCAAAAAACAAGAAAAGGGCTCCCAAAAACAAAGGCACCCCATCAAGTGGAAACAGGTCAACAACCCTAATGAAAGAGGAAACCCCTCGAATGTAGATAAGGTCTTCCACTACAAAATGAAGGAAAAATGAAGGTAACATGTGTTCTGGTATGCAACAAAAAGCACATTATATTTCATAGATTCCAATATCACCCAGAAATGATGAAGATACACAAGTTATTCCCACCAAAAGGCAGGGTAAATTTCCCAAAATGAAAGGGAAAATGAAAGAGAAACAACACAGTCCAAAAATATTTAAGGAAGATTGTATCCCTATGGAAACCTTACTCAAGGGATCCCCTGAGGCTAAGAAAAGAAGGAAAATGAAAGGGAATCAAAGATATGAAATTTCCAGTAAGCCCAATAGGAAAACAAAAATTACAAAGTAATTGAGACTGAATTCCAAGGCTCTTTTAAGCCATCATTAAAAGACCCCCAAACAATTGTGATTGAAAATGATGAAAACCCTAAATTTTATAGCATGGAAGCAATGGTTGTTCATACACTAAAGAAATTGATAAGGGATAGAGGAAGATTAAATTTCTACAAGGGTGAAGCTTCAAGAGTGCAATTGGCATTTGTCAAAATAGAGTACCCTGCAGATTAAAGCTTACTCCAAGATGCATGGGACTTTGGCCTAGATCCTAAGTAGGATTATAATAGCCTCTACCCAAATGTAGTGGCACCCTCCAAGAAACATTTACAACACATCAAACTAGAAATTAAGGACAACATATAAGAAGAGAAGTAGCATATTAAGGAATAACATAGAAAAAAACTTGAAATAACACATAGGTATGAAATGAGGTCCAAGAAAAGAAGAATGTTGGTTGATCATAACAAAAGCTATAATGGATGAAGAGAAGAGGTTGAAAGAGAAATGAAAGAAATAGGTCCTTGTTAAACCAAAAGAAGAAGTTGATGAAGGTGCAAAGGACAACCACTACGTACAAGAATTAAAGATGCAAGTTCAAACTTTGCAATAGAAAAATAAATAATTGGAAAAACAACAATCCAAGAAGCAGAAAAAGTATCAGAAATTCCAAAGAAAAAAATAGAGGACCGTCTTCTTCTTGAAGGATATCATGTGAAGCGAACTGTTTCTATTAAAAAGGAGGAATCTAAGGAAGTTTCCAGCTAAGAAAATATATATCCCAGTTATTCTCTAGCTAGAATGCACGTGGGTACCAGTGCACACTTCTAGTCATTATCCTCTGTCATAGTCATTTTTTTAAGGATTTTTCACTCCTATTTAGACAATAGAAGTGTTTTTTCCCTTATAGATGTCTAGTTATTCTAAGTTCAGGATAGTAGTCTCAAATCACAATGAGTGCTCATTTTTGTGTGATATGATCCATATTTTTTTGAGATTAAGATAAAGAGTGTCATGATTGACATTTCCATTAAATTCACTCAAGTGAAAGATGTGTATCTATGTTGTAGTGATGGAATGTTAGTCCAATCATTTAGTTGTTATGCAGAGTTAAGATTAAGTTTTGAGAAGGGTCAAAATCCTCTGCAACAATGATAAATAAGAAGTTTTTGTCTTGTTTGAGGGTTCAGTTTTTGGTGAAAAAATAGAAGTATCAAAAGGGTTGGACTTGATCATATGATTGTAAAGTTCTATACCTGATGAATATATGTTGATGAAATTTTTGTCTTCTGACTCAAATCTATATGTGTTTTAATCTTATTTTGAATGCAAGTTTATGATGTGTGCAATCTACATTTCCTTTTTCATTCATCTATAATCCTAATTCATATTTTTTTTTAATATGAAACCTATTATACAACCATTATTTTAGTAAAAAGATTAGTTGTTTGGTAACTTGTTGGGCCCCAACAACTCCCCCTAATTGTTTTACAAAATTTAAAGGGGGCCCCGTTAGAATATTGATAATTATAATGAGCTACATAATCAACTTTTTCAAATAGTTCCATACCTTGGCTTGCTTTGAGACAAACTTAAGAAATTCAATATAGTATGAGACATTCATTACAAGAGTATATGTCAAAATTTAGAAACAAGCATAGAAATCTCAATTTAAACAAAAACATTATTTTTTCTCAACTGTTTACTTTCGTTTAAATTATGATTATGTGTTCT
>CBVK0100020803.1:0-35824 GCA_900067695.1 Picea abies
CATAAACAATCGATTGACATCAATGACAACCTTGATCATCTGCGTCATCTCTACTGTAGCCATATTTCCAACAAGGAGTTCCTTGAACCCATTGCAGATGCAGAGCTCTCTGACACTAACATTATAGGAAGCCCCTTAGTCACCCGGGTCGAGCATGTCAGACATAACATTGTGAAGAAGAAGAGGAAAAAGGAGGAAGTCCAAGATGTAGAGACTAATGAGGAAGACAACGCCTCTAAAGGAAATGGATTTGGCTCCCTAGGAGGAGGAGCAGATGAAGTAGATGGACAAGGAGGAGGGGATGAAGGAGAAAAGAAAGGATAAGGAAAATCTACCTCACCAAAATATCCCTCTGTTGAAATAATAACTCCACAGAAGAGGAAGGGTTCTCTGTAGAAACCTTCGGCAAGAAAGAATACTCGTGCCATCAAGCCTTAGATGGAGGCCATTCTCACAGAAGATCACATTAGATTGGTCTTAGGAGGGATGGAGGATGCTTCTGAGGACATCCTATATATATGGAGCAAAGCATGAGGATTTTTATGGAAGGGTCGATGAGGAATTGAAGGAGATACAATGAGCTATTCAATTGATCTGCACAGTACCTACTGTGCCTTCCTCTTCAGAGACTACAAAATTGGGAGATGAGCCTGCCCAACTGAGAAGATTAGCAGATGCAACAGAGGCTCAACTTCAAAAAGTTCAAGAAGAAAAGGAAAAGGATACAAAATCTCTGAAGAAAGAGAAAGAGGAATTCTTATAGCAACTACGAGTTGTGCGGTACTGTGTAACCACTTATGAAAATGAGAAGGATGAATTTTGGGTGACGCTTGAGGAGGGAAAAGAAAAGATACAAAGAGAAAAGGACCAGCTGCTTGCAGAGAAGACTACGGTCAAAGAAGCAGTGGGAAAGGCACTTCACTCTGTGTCAGGCTTGGAACAGGAGGAACAAGAACCAATTGAAACTCAAGTGGTGAAGCTCATCGAGGCCATCCAACAGATTCAAGCAAGGATAACAGAGCTGGAATTCCAAGAAGTTATGAGCACTCTGTAGGAGATACACGACCAGAGGGAGGAAGCCTCTAAGAATGCAGTGAGAAGGATCAGAGCCCTCGGATCAGAATGCAAACAACTAAGCGACAGAAGTGCACAAACTTATGAACGCCTCGCAAAAGATCCAGAGCTAAGGAAAATGGAAGCACAACTACAGGAGGTGTAATAGTAGGCACTATCAATAGAAGTGAAAATGAAGTTACTCACTGCAGTCGAGAGAATGAAGATATCACAAGAACATCGTGCAGTCCAACAGCATATTATTGCCATCTAGGGAAGAGTAATGGAAGTCACATAGAGGCTACAACTGGTGCAGGATGAAGCCTGCACGATGTTTGAAGAGATTGAAGGACAAGGTTCTCAATTGTACCAAGTGGTTGCGATAGTGGAACAACGCCTGGAAGGGCCTGTTATGGAGAAAATGATCTAGGAGCTCACTGAGAAGGAAGCTCAGGAGAAGCAGCAAGTCGAGGAAGCTCAAGCTAAACTTGAGGCCTTTGAAGTAGCGTTACCCAAACCTGAGTGACTCAGGATGAGTCACAGGTGAGTTTTGGGGGCATGTTGGCCCTCGACCAAGTTTTTAGGAAAAATCGGTCAGGTTTGACCACCCTTTTGGACTTTGATAGGCTGGTCAAATATGGAGCACCTAGGCGGAGCTGAGATCATGGGATCTCACTTGATTTGTGGACCTAGCAAGGAGCTCATTAGGGTTTTTGTATTAGTGTTTATGGGATGTAGGCCATGGTTTTACCCATGATTTGGAATTTTTATAAGCGATTGTAAAAGTATAAATAAGAAAGAATGTAATGTAGTGAAGAGGAGGTAATTGGATAAGTGCAAGATGCAAGTCGTTTTGAGTTTCTTTGTGCCACATAACGTGTATGTAAGGCTTTGTTCTTGATAGAGGAGTTGGCACTGTGCCTTGACCTAATTTTGGGAAGGTGGATCTGGTGCTTAGTGTGCAGATCACTTGTCCATCATGAAGCTTGGCTCTATGGCTTAGTGCACAGGAGAAGATGAATGTAAGAGATTGAACAATAATAAAGAAGAAGAATTTGTTGGTGGACATAGCCCCACACTGGGGTGAACCATGTATATCATGTGTTGATGGTTTTCTTTGTGCTATGATATTTATGTTGTGGACCTGCTTAGTGCATAGATTGTTACACATTATAGATATATCTATGAATTATTAGTGCTTTATCTACGTCGAATGCACTATATCTACTTATGATGCTAAGTGTGATGTGTATTTTGTCGTTGTTACTTCACCAATCTATCCTTAGCTTTTGTTCCGCGATGTTAATGAAGATAATGAGTTGATGATTATTATCTTATAAATGTTAATAGAATACTCTGTGAAGTGTTGTAATCACAGATCTGTGTCCCATCTTGGTTACAGACATCTGAGACTTGTAACCCTCCCCTACCTCTACCTTGGGTGAGACTTCGCCTGCTTTGCGGGTGTTGTTGAAAGGGTCGGTAGTTAGGATTTTGTTGGTGCGTTGTTGAAGCGTTGAACCATGGGTCTACTCCCATTCCAATAGATAGTAAGGTAAGATCAAATTTGATAACCGATAAAGTAGAACATAAACCAACAGAGCTCATGGACTACACATATAAAACCTTGGGAACACCAGGGAAATCCTTAAGAAGGTGGTTACCCTTACAAAGCATCCAAGGGAATTTGGGTTTTTTATTTGTCTTGATAGGCTTGTGAACCTCATCAATATTCCCAACCTAATTGACAGTAACTATTTGATTGCTTCCAACATGTCCTGCAGTGGTTGGAATTTTGGCCCATTGCTTATTTTTCTTCTTATTAATCTTCATTTTATTCTTCTTCTTATCCACCTAGTTACTAGCTTCAGAGCTTTCACTAGGCGAAGGAGAAAAGAGGGAAGAAGACACAACCGAAGAAGAAGGTGAAGGGTAAATATGAGGTACATTTTATTGGGGTGAGATGCTCACATTCAAATAATTGGTAGCATTCGATATTACTAGAGCAGAAAACAACCATACCTGTAACCTGATAGTGAGTCTGGGAAGACTCAATGTGGCAATATAAGAAGGACCAACATTTCCAAAAGAAGAAAAAACAAAAGGTTCCCCGGGATAAGGGGTTCCTTCGTTGGTAGTTCTAGGAATTGACACCATAAACATTTATTCAACTTAAGGTCCACTAGGGAAAACAAACAACACACTCTAAAAAATAAAGGAAGCAAACAGACAAACAAACCTTCCCACAATGAAACCATTAGTTGGTGATGAAATCCAACATCACGGGATTAATATAGGAAGGGGATGAGATAAAGTGGGTGGAACAATTACGTTGGTGATCTGATTAACAGACTTACACCTTGGTGAAAGTTTCCACATAGAGAAACCATGGGTTAACCACCAAGGAGCCCAAGTGAGTTTGACCAACATTTGTTCCAAGTACAAAAAAGACTTTTCCCTTCGCCCTCACCTTGTGTATGAGCCCTAAATATTATGGCCACTAAGGTTACCACTTACAACAACAAATCCTAGGGAAATAGTGAACAGTTGTGTATACATGCAAGGGCAAGGACGAAACCCTAAATCCCCTTGAGAGTTTCCTCTGACTGAGGTGTGAACCTCCCAAGTGATCCCCAAGTGTCTAACAAAACTGTTTGTAATATGTGCAGACCATTCCACCAATACCAACAAAGCAGGGTTAGTTACTCCACTATGTTGATTAAGGTTGGTTTTCATTGATGTCAACCCTTGAATAAATCCCTATAGCACAAAGGAAGAACTCCAAAGTGGTCCCCTTATGGTGAAATCCCTCACGGGAAGATGCTTTGCAGATTGAGTTATCCTAAAAGTATGGTTAGAAAACCCATGTTTATTTGTGAAATAATGAGATGAAGTTCATTGAAATTGTCAGTGAAACTATCCTAGATGGAAAGTGCTTGTCATTCCATTTCCGATGGTATGTGGAACGTCACATAAATCTTCACGGTTGTAGCCACCTTCTGGTTGTAGATGGAGAACATAGGGGGTTGTAGCCTCCTTCTGGTTGTAGCCATAGAATAGGGGAATTGGAGCTTCCTTCAGGTTGTATCCTGAGAAACAAGGGGGTTGGAGCCTCCTTCCAGTTGCAGCTAGAAAACAAAGGAAGTTGGTGCTTCCAATTAATTTAATTCTTCAATACATATAAGAAAAAGAATTATGTGGTTTTCTCCCGCTTTGGGTTTCCACGTAAAACACTAGTGTACTTTGTATGTGTATGATTGTTCATTTGTTCATTTCTTATTTACTCTGCAGTTATTGGATGATAATGCTACATTGATATAACACTTAGATTATATGGTTAAAAAGGATTAAATTTCTCTATTACTTATTCACCCCCCCTCTCAATAATCCAACACACTGGACCTAATGTGACCTCATGATTGACCCTTGTGTGAGAAGGGATGCCTAGGAAAGTGATGTTGAAAATGTATTTCTCTCCCTAACTCAGTATTCACAAAGCAATGCACTATGTGACAGTCATAGAGGTGAAGATGGAAGACTGTCTCCCACAGCAGGTGACCCAATTGGAAGAAGTAATCCAGCAACTCCAACAATGCATCATAGATCTGGAGCTCCGCATTGTGCCCAAGACCCCTCAGGAAATCATAGATCTAAGAGAGGCCACTACTCAAAGAATAGTTGGATGATTAAAAACCTTTTCCTTGGAATGCAAGAAACTGAGCGCTAGAAGCACCCAAACTTATGAAACCCTCCCAGAGAATCCAGAATTGCAGACATTAGAGGCACAACTCCAAGAAGCCAAGCAGCATGCATAAACACTACAGGCACAGATAAAGACTTTGACCTCAGTTGAAAGAATGAAGAGGTTTGTAGAACAACGCATCCCAACAATAGGTACATGCACTGCAAAGTAAAGTGATGGAAGTATCCCAATGACTTCAACCGATCCAAGAAAAGGCATGCCAACTGTTCATTGAACTTGAAATCCAGGAAGATGAATTCGAACAGTTTGTCATCACTGCAGAACAATGACTAGAAGGACCACTCAATGACACAGTGATCTAGGAACTTACTGAGCAAGAGGTTGTCACATTGCAGCTTGAGCCAAGATTGAGGCATTCGAGGTAGAATTGATCAGACCAGAGTGACTTGGGACGAGTCACAGGTGAGTGCTGGGGGCCTGTTGACCCTTGACCAAGTTTTGAAGTATACTTGGTCATATTTGACCATTTTGGGACTGTGACAACTTGCCATTTTTGGGTACCTTTTAGGGTTTTTGGGTTGATGTAAAGGGAAAGGGATGTTGGCCCATGGGTTTACCCACGTTTAGGCCCATTTTGTAATCTATAAATAGATACTTAGGCAATGTAAGTAAGGGGGGGATATCTTAGTGCAAATGTATGGATAAAGGCTTAGTGCTAGTATTTGGATTTGTGTGATCGGATGTGTATCACAAGTGCTCTGTGCACGATTGTAAGGAGATCGGAAGGCTAAGTGAAATTTGTTGTGGTTTTTTGTTGAGTGCAAGGAAGAAGGATCTAGCGAGCTGCACAAATCTTTTGTCCTGTGCGAAGTAAGGGTCATTGAAGCTCTGTGTTGTAACTATTTGACCGAGATAATATAAAGAAGAAGACTTTGTGGACATAGCCCCAGGGTGGGGGTGAACCACGGTAACTCTGTGTAATGTGCTATGTTCTTTAAACTAAGTGTTGTTTCCTTTTGGCTAAGTGCTTGTTGTGATTAAGTAGATCTAGTTATGCTCTGTGCTTATAATATATGAATGAATGTTAGATCTATAATATGCTTAGTGCTTGATCTGTTGAATCTAATCTATGTTTTATGGCTAAGTAGTGAATCATCTTTAGTCTAAGTATTCACTGTGATTCTTTGTGCCATCTGCAAAGTACTCTAAGGGTAAATATTGATGAATGATCTATGCTGAGTTCCTTGTAATAGATATAATCACAGATCGGTGTCCCAGCTAAGGTTTCAGACACTTGAGTCCTGAAACCACCCCTGCCTCTACCTCGGGTGAGACTTCATTTGCTTCGCAGGTGTTGTCGAAAGGGCCAGTAGTTAGGGTTTTTTTGGTGCACTCTTAAGCATTGAACCCAGGGTTTGCCCCTGTGCCAACAAGCCACTATCCATGAACCATTCCTCAATGTCTTCATACATCATTATGTTAAGACCACCCTTAAGAAGCATTCTTTCTCAAATCTTTCAACAAGACCATTAAATTATGTTGGGGTTGTTGTCTATCTTATTTTAAGTGCCCTTACATATTTTTGGTTCTTCTTCATGTTCCCTCTAGTCTCATAAAGGAACCACCATGTTGATGTTGCACCACTCTAATCATAACCATCCGACCATTGTGCCCAATCTTCATCCTCCTCTCCAGTAACTCCAAGTTGAAATACATGTAAGGGCTTAACCTACTACCATGAATGGTAACCTACATAGACATCAAGGTGAAGTCACGAACTACAAATACATTACCATAATCTATCGCGAATATCAAAAAATAAAGTCTATTCCGATCACTGGAAATGATTCCAAACTACTCATGGACTCTAAGCATATCTCCATTGAATATATTTGTCACCTCTGTTGCCCCATACTTTGAAGAAAACACTAGGACGTGCATGAAATTTGACGATTGTTCAATCATTGTATACATATTATCTACTCCCTACACCCACGATAAACCTGTGATGCAATCTATCAACATGATCTCACACTCTCTCCCAGAAATGGGCAAGGACTGCATCAACCATGCTAGATGAGTGTGCCCCAACATGATCTACTGACAAGTCTTGCACTCTCCCATATTTCCCAACATATTATCTGCAAAGTTCCTCCATGTGAACCTCTCTCGAACCTATAGGTAAGTGGTAAAGTCACCAAGGTCCCATGCGAGCCTATATGTAGTGAAACACATGTTGGTTGTGGAGCCTGATTATCTTCCCCGAAGGAAAAATTGCCTTGTAAATGTATATTGTAATTTCATTGTAAACCTGGACTATTCATTATAAGGTCACAGATCTAATGGTAGAAGTTATGTTAGGGTTTTTTTACCTAGAAGGAAAGCCTCTCTTATGAGGGAAATGTATTGCGGTTGTGTATCATATAGAATATCGTATTCTGAGACGAGAGACTGTGAGAGAAAGAAGAGGAAGTTACAACGGGTTTTTTGTAGGTTGTATCCCTTCATATGTTGGATAATAATAAAGGAAGGACCTGGCAATTTCTCTGGTGGACGTAACCCACACTAGGTGAACCATGTAAATCTGTGTCTCTATTGTATTATGTATCTTCTGTGTTTTGTTTTCACATTTGTTTTATTTTATTTCTCCACAGTCCTATTTTTCTAACAACACCCTCTAATCATCACATTGATCTACAAGGGGATAACACAAGAATCCTCGTTATTACCCCTGATAAGTCAGGAAATCATAAGTTTCACAAACTTGATCAACTCCTCATAAGACCACCCCTCCATGCAGCAAATCCTAAGCATCTCAAGAGTAAACTACATAAATATAAAAATGGATATCTCATCTACATATGTTACTGAACTTTCAAACACGACAGTCTATGAATTCTAAACTAATCTCTGAGGGAAACCATCATGTTGGCATTGCACCCTTCTTATCATGACCATCTGATCACCATGATCAGACTTCTCCCTACTCTCCTGGACCCCTAAGTTGAATTCTCTATCCTGGATCATGTCTTTCCATAACATATTATTAATGCAAAGTCTTCCAACCCATGGATAGACTCGATCCTAGGTATTGTGAGGGAAAATATACCTCTCCTTATAGGATAAAGCTCAACAAAAACTCTAACAATGTCCTCACAAAGATTCATCACAATCACTAACACGACCATGTCAATCATCCTGATCATTTGAAGCATTATATCACTCTGATAAATTCCAGTATCCCACCACCAAATTGGAAGTCCACCACTCCCAATGCATGTTGCAATCTTTGTGAACTACTCCAACAGAATTTGGATCTCCTCTTGTGCATGAATCGCATGATTCAAATGAAAGGACATTTTCATGGCCACAATCCCACATGTCTCATCCAAATAACTCGAGTGAACCTCCTATGTATTTTTCTACATAATGAGGGAATCAATTAACAACAATATATGCATATGTCACTGCTTGCAAGACTAGAAAATGACTAGTGCATTGTTCAATCCCAAGGGAATGACTAAGAAATCATAATGAAGTCTATAAGAAAAATTGTGACTCTCCTTCTCCCTAGCCCTAATATGATGAAATTCCAATTGAAGATCAATCTTCGAGGAGTTTATTTCTCCATGGAACTCATCCTATCCATTAATGGACTATCTGAATAGTCACCCAGACTTGTTTCCATTGTTGGGCAGTTTTTCGAAACATGATTTTTGCCGATGGTTTTCTATTTCGGGTTAAGAAATTAGGGTTGTTGACTAATCCAGGTCATTGGGTTAGGGTTTTCGATGTTGTTGGCTCCTATATGTATATTTTATTGTAAAAAATGTATCACTATGAATTGATATATAATATGTTGGTTTTCCCGGTTTGAGTTTCCAGGGGAAAAATATATGTGTAATGTGTGTATTTTTCATTATATCTTTTCTGTTCTTTTATTGAAAATATGTTTGCAGTAAAATATTGTCCAAGGTTAAAATATACATTTGGTATCATATCTTTTATGGCTTCAGGGGGAGGCCTTTGTGGTCAAGGGTTTGGCTCAGAACTGTGATAAGCCTTGTTACAGTGGGAGATCTATGATATCGATTTTTCAGGTGAAAAGAAATGGCAAGAAGTTTGAAAATGGAGATCGAGAAGTTTAATGGGAAACGTTTTGAGCCATGGAAGCTTAATATGGAAGATTTTTTGGTGGATATAGATCATTTGATCATGGTGGATCCAGGTATTGCGCCTACAATAACTTCAACAGATGGATGGAAAAATTTGGATCGAAAGGTGAAGAGCACAATCTGACTGTGTCTCTCAGATTTAATATTACTGAGTGTGTCAGAGGAAGCTATAGTCAAATGTTTATGGGATAAGCTTGGGAATTTGTATTAGTCTAAGTCCCTAGTAAATAAACTATTCCTGAGAAAGAAGTTGTATAACCTGAGGATGAGAGATGGAGACTCGGTGGAAGAGCATTTGAACACCTTCAATACTCTAGTAAGTTAGTTGGTATATGTTGAGATTAAAATTTTGGATGAAGATAAGTGTATCAGTTTATTGTGCTCCTTAATAGACTCATGGGATAGTCTGGTTGTGGCCATAGGTAGTAATACAACTACCTTGAATTTTGATGAAGTGGTCTCATCCTTGTTGTCTGAGGAGATGAGATGGAATAACATGGAAGGACAGAGCACAGATGCATTATTTGCAAGAGGACGCTCCCAGGAAAGAAATAGATCTAGGTGTTACACATTATTTTGGTCATTCTAATGATGATATCACAGACATGTGTTCAAGCTCCCAACATGACTTTTTGCCTAAGAAAAACAACTTCTTTCCTCCTCTACAAGGCTTCTTTTTAGAAAGGGTCTGCAGGTTGCTCATACTACACAGTGTGGAAATCTATCATTTATGCAGACTGCTCTATGGCTGGTCCACAGGATTTCCATAGGCTACTACATAGGCAGAGTGCGGCGGCGTTCCAAGGTTAAAAGAGGAAAGAGGTTTCATGAAGTTTCTAGAAGGGGAATATTCTAGAATGTGTGGTGGCTTCCGTGTGGTTGCGATCCTACTAGTTTCTCTGATTTGGTGGGATCATCCTCATCCTTTTAACCACTTCACCTTCTCCTATATAATCATGGGCTTCTCATGGAAAAGTTTAAGCAAGAAGAAGTAAGATTAAGAATAAAATTGATGAAAGAATAGGTTGAAGACTGCGTGAAGAATATTGCTCTTACTGATGCTTGAGGCCTCCATTTGTCCATCAAGCTTTTGTGGATTATCTTCATGTGAATTTTGGAGCAAGTGTATGTGTGTGTTGGAACAAAGGACCACTAAAAGGGAACATACAACATCAAGGAAATTCGGTTGTATCTTCTACTTTTCATTAATATAATACGATGGCACGTCTCTTTCCCATAAAATTATTAGTGTTTTATTACATGACTCCTTGATCACATGTTTAGGTTGTCATTGAACTCTACTATCGTTGCTTTCACGTTGGTTATTTTGTGTTGTCACAGATTTGATTCTACAAGAGCATTGGAGTGAAGCAGGGACAACAAAGATATAAGGAAGTGATTCATAAGGTATGTTATCTATTCCTTTTTGGATAGTAAACTCAATGATTGCAACTTAGGGAAAGCATCTTGTTCCATCTTGTTTTGTTTTAGATCTAGGTGGATCTAGGGGGATCAGTTCATGTCTTCATCTACTGATTTACCCAATAACACTAGGTCCTCAAGTGGGATATATAAGTCTAAAGGAATATCTAGGTCTCCTGGAAAGTTTGTAAAGGTATGTTGGAGATGTGGAAAAGAAGGGCACTAGAAAAAGAAGGGATCTGAAGAATCTCCTTCTATAGAAGAAAATACCTCCAAGGAAGAAAGAAGGGATGCGTAATTGGCTTCTTCAAGCACACATGAAGATCATGAGGCATGGTTGTTTGACTTAAGTGCATCCTTTCATATGATTCCCCACAAATATTGGTTTTGTGAATATGAAAGGTATGATGGGGGTAATGTTTTCCTAGGTGATGACTCGACAACCAGAATAATAGGTCGAGGAAAAGTCAAGTTGATCCTCATATATGGAAGGACTAGAAAACTACCTAGTGTTCTTCACATCCTAGGATTGGCCATAAATTTGATTTATGTAAGAAAAATGGATGATGCAGGGGTAAAAATAATATTTGAAAAGGAAACCTGCAGGTTGGTTCAAGGAACAATGGTGTTGTTGAAGGGAGTTCGGTTTGGAACTCTATATAATATACAAGGAAGAAATATTAGTGACGGTTGTAATAGTTTCATTGTTCCTGATATTGGATTTGAGGAAGAAATAAATCCTACAGTCTCTGAAGAAAAGGTTATTTTGTGGCATCAAAGACTGGGGCATATCGGAGAGAAGGGTCTTCGACTACTACATCGTAAAGGTATGGTTGAAGGTATTTCTAACTACTCTCTAGATTTTGATTTCTATGAACATTGTGTATATGGGAAGCATAATCTAGTAATATTCCCCTCTGGTGCAATGAGGGCAGAAGGAATTTTACAACTAGTTCACAATGATGTGTTTGGACTTGTGTCGATTCCATCATTGGGAAAATCTATGTACTATGTCTCATTTATAGATGACTTCTTGAGGAATACTTGGATATATTTCGTCAGCAAGAAATCTTAAGTCCTTTACATGTTTAAAGAGTTTAAGGCTCTTGTTGAGAATCAAACAGAGAAAAAAATTAAGGTGTCGAGGATATATAATCATGGAGAGTTCCGCGGGAATGAATTTGAAGAATTATTTAAGTGTGGTATAGCAAGGAAGAATACTACTACATATACACCTTAGCAGAATGAAGTTGCAGAAAGGATGAACATGACCCTGATGGAAAAATCAAGGTGCATGCTCAGTGGTTCTGGGTTAGGGAAATAATTTTGGGCAGAGGCAGTGGGTACTACATGTTACCTTGTCAACAAATCACCCTCATCATCACTAGATGACAAGACTCCACAAGAGGTATGGACTAGTAAGAAACATTCTCTCACACATCTCAAGGTATTTGGTTGTGAGGCCTATGTTCATGTTACAAAGGAAAACATGAGTAAGCTAGATAAGAAGGTTGAAAAAGTGTATCTTTATTGGGTATAAAGATGGTCTCAAAGGTTATAATCTTTGGGACCTAGAAACTAAGAAGGTTTTGTATAGTCGAGATGTGGTATTTAGTCAAATGAAGGATTTTTTTAAACAAGAAGTCCTACCAAGTAAGGAAGAACTAGAGAAAATAGAGTTTTATTTAAAGGATGATGAATCAGACTCTACAGAAGAACAGGAATCAGAAGAAGAAGATCCTCATAATCCAGTATTGAGGAGATCAACTCGAGAAAGAAGGCTACCAGAAAGGTATACTCCATCTGAATTTCATTCAAATTTTTCTTTGTCTATTACTAATGATGATCCTAGAACTGTCAGGGAGGCAATGGATTCAAAGGATGGAAAGCTCTGGAAAAAGGCCACGGATGAAGAAATGGAAGCCTTGCATAAGAATGAGGCTTGGTATCTAGTGGAGTTTTAGACTAGAAGAAATACCATTGGCAGCAAATGGGTATTTAAAAATAAGTTGAATGTAGAAGGAAAAGTGGAGAAATACAAAGCTCAATTAGTAGAAAAAGGTTATTCCCAGGTTGAGGGAATTGATTTTGGTGAGATTTTTTCTCCTGTTTCCAAGTTAACTTCTATAAGATTTATGTTATCTATTGTTGCTGCATTTGATTTTGAAGTAGAACAAATGTATGTGAAGACAACATTCCTACATGAGATCTGGAAGAAGAAATCTATATGAACCAGCCAGAAGGCTTTGATGTGAAGGGAAAGAAGTAGTTGGTATGCAAGATGAAAAAGTCTTTGTGTGTTTTAAAACAACCACCAAGGATGTGGTATCAAAATTTTGATACTTATATGCCAGGACTTGGATTCACAAGAAGCAAAGAGGATCACTGTGTGTATTTTAAATTAGTTGGTGATAATTTGATTTATTTGGTCTTATATGTGGATGACATGTTGTTGATCGGAAACAACAAGGAGATTATCTAGGATGTGAAAACTCAGTTGTCCTCTAAATTTGACATGAAGGATCTCGGTTCTTCAAATTTCATTTTGGGCATGGAAATTAAAGGAGATCATAAAAAGAGGAAACTCAGGTGAAATCAAAGAAAATATGTCCAGACAATATTTCAGAGGTTTAATGTGCAGGAATGTAAATCGTTCAAGGTCCCTATTCTTGTTGGTGTAAATTTATTTGTGGATTAGTGTCCCAAGACATAGGAAGAGGAGGAAGACATGTCTCTTGTTCCATATGCGAGTGTCATTGGTAGTTTGATGTATGCAATGGTTTGTACTAGACCATACATTGTACACACAGTGGGAGTTTTGAGCAGGTATATGTCAAAAACAAGGAACGAGCATTGGACAACAATAAAAAGGGTTTTCAGGTATTTGTGTGGCACTGCTAGCTATGGATTGTGCTGCCAAGGAAGACCAAGATTGGACATAGTGCTAGAAATACATGGCTTTGTGGATGCAGACTAGGCTAGAGATATGGATCATAGGATATCTGCAGGCAAGTATGTGTTTAACCTGTTTGGAGGAGAAATCAGTTGGATGAGAAAAATATAGGTTGTAGTGGCACTTTCAACTACAAAAGTTGAATACATGGTAGCCACTCATGCAAGTAAGGAAGTAGTATGGTTACAAATAGTATTTTCATGTATTAGGTTGGTACAACAATCTATAAGGATAGATTGTGATATTCATATTGCAATTTTTATGGAAAAGAACCCGAATTATCATTCAAATACAAATCATATTAATATTCAACATCACTTTGTGAGAGACATGGTTGAAGAAAAGAAAGTATTGTTGATGATGGTGGACACTTTGAAGAATGTTACAGATTCATTAACAAAATATGTGAGCACTAAGAAGTTTTCTTGGTGTAGAGGATCCATGGGCATTGATGCCCTAGATTGTTGACTATGTAACCCTGTAACCCCCTATATGCAAAGAAAACAACAAGTGGGAGAATGTTGGGTATGTGTTATATTCTTTGCATGACTAGCCCTACATTGCGTCGAGCACACAAGGGGGGGCACTAGGCCCCCCCTTCAGTTGTTGTAGTGGGTAAATATCCCCCATGTGTGGGGGTTTGGGGGTAGTGCCCCTGAGAATTTGTTTACCTCAAGAAATGTGTCATATTTTCACCTCGTTTTTCCTGTTGCCTCGATTTTTGTGTCCATTGTTGGGCAATTTTTCAGCACATGGTTTTCTATTTTTGGTTAAGGAATTAGAGTTGTTGACTAATCCATGTCATCAGGTTAGGTTTTTTTATGTTTTTGGATCCTATATGTATATTGTATTGTAAACAATGTATCACTATGAATGAATATAGAATATGTTGGTTTTCCCGGTTTGGGTTTCCAGGGGAAAAATCTTTGTGTAATGTGTGTATTTTCCATTGTATCTTTTTTGTAATTTTAGTTAAAATCTCTTTGCAGTAAAATATTGTACAAGGTTAAAATCTACAAACTCCATGCTACTCCCATACCATCACATGCCTCCCAATGCATCTCCCACTATGTGCCACTATACTCCTTTACATACCACTACATATAATTTTGTATCATGTATGTGTCACTGTATCAATCACTACACTAGTGTTAGATGAACCTGGATCCCAAGTGGATGTATCCTCATCTATAATATGCATGTCCCCACAATCCATAGACGCATATACTTCCTTGTTTGTTGATCCACAAGGTATATGACCAATTGTCTCATCAATGGTCATGACTTGAGCCTTCAATGAGATCTCCAAAAGAAATGGTGATCCCCATAATGAAAAAAATGTGCATAGTAAAAAACCTATGGGTCATACCTCTATGAAAACTCTTGCAAACTTGAATTCTCCTCATTTTCAACCATCACACAAGTCTCCTCCATCAAATAATAAATGCCACTCACGTCCTCCCATGATATGGATGTCATATATGATTGAATGTCTAATGTGGAGGATGAGGGATGCACCCAACTCAACTCTACACAAATTTTCTCAAACTGCATCTATGATTCTTGAAGGACCTTCTACATTATCTTCAAGGAATCATGGGTAATATCAAGCTCCTGGGTAAGTCTATCAACTTCCTCCTCCTTTCCTTTAAGGACAATGGTACATCTCACCAAGCATGAGAAGATGATCTCTATCAAAAAGTAGGTGTAGGTAGTTAGACTTCATTAATACCATTGCTTCTATAAGTGCATGAAAATCCCCAAGGGGTGGCTCTCCTCCCAAACTATCACGTGACCCTGAAGCTCTCCAAGAGAAATATGCCACCAATGTGTGCATGTCACCAAAATGTCTCATGGCTATCACAAATTTGTATTCAAATTCCTTTAATTTCCTTTTCCAATGATGTGACTCATGGGAACAACCTCCTTAATCAAATTTTATGATTTTTCGTCTTCCTCACACATCTCAAAATTATCTTTTTCCTTTATAAATAAGTCATGAGAAGGGATATCATCCTCCAAAGGTAACTCTTCCAATGCTAATTCCTCATCATAACAATGATCATGTGTTGATGTTGATTAGGAAACTATATCACATGGGATATTATCTTGTACATCATATATGCTAATGTCATTATCCTCATGGGCTAAGTCTAATGGTGTATAAATGTTTGTCGCCCTATCTTCCTCATTTCACACATCCCTATAAATAGGTGCATGCTCATCCAAAAGGTCACTGTATCCTTCACTCTCCTTCAATTTACGCCCTATGATTTTAAATGAATCCTCATCTGCTACTAATTGGGGCTTATACCACTCAGAATGTTTTTTGGTGAAAATTCTTTGAATGCCATGGTTGTATAAAATGTCTCACCAAGCACCATATACTCCCTCAAATAAGTTGTAAACTCCTCATCATGTGCGCACTAGTGTGTCCTCTACGCCCACTAATTTTCCATCTGAAATTTCTTCTCACTAAATACCCTTCAGGCTGGGAGGATACAACACTCTGATACCACTATAATATTCCCAATAGGAATATGCTAGGGTATTAATGGTTTATTGTCCAATTGTGTTGTTTTGTTTGTGTTCTTTTGTCAAATACGTTGAATTACATATGTTATTAAGTTGTTTGAGTACTTTCTACAAATATTTTGCATGTAATCCACAAACATACCTTCCATCAAACATGTTGCATGCAATCTAAGTACATCGGAGATAAAGAGACAATATGGAACTTTATTATTAGTGGAATCTTAATCACAACAATACAAAATATATGGTTGATGTAGGAGTTGTAACACATCAACAAACAAACAATAATCAATCTGAAACCTAGAACGATTCCATAGTCTCTCCAAAGATAAACCCGAGTTTCTCTATGAGCTCTAAAACCCCATGTCTGCACTTTTGGTCACTACTATGCCTCTAATTCTAATAATAGGCCTCAAATCCCTCTCCAAAACCCTCATTTATTAAAAAACGATATCCACATCCCTTCTAAACCCTTGTGGCCTACCAAAATTATTGCATCGGCCCTCAAGGTGGATCCACGATTCCCCTAACCCTATGGCTCGACCACTGTGAGAGGTTCAAACCCTCTATGAAGCCTCACGAGCCTCCCACAAACCTCCAACAATAATCCATGGAATCCTCAATTTCCTATGACCTACATAGAAGATAAATTGACCCCTTAGATTAGCTATTGTGTATGATATTAGCCCTCAATTAACCCTCATTGATCTTTCCAAATGATAAATTGGTCCCCTCCAATACTGCAAAGAAACAAATTAGTTCCCTTGAGAAATATACTACACCTCTTATTGAATACAAATCACAAGATGAATTTTTAATGAGAATCCCATTTGTACTCCCCTATATGTCTAGCTAGGGTGGATGTTTCACCATCGAAATCAAACCAATCAATTGAAGGGTTTTTCTAAAACCCCAACGAAAACCTTGGCTCCAAAACCACTCTAGAAAACATATCAAACCATCATGCCAAAGGGAAGTGCTAACCCTCTTTTTATTATTCCTCCAAGCCTTCTATATCTTTCCCCTTTTTTGACCAAATCAACATGACCTTATTTCCCCTTTTAATTTTCATTTAAAGATTAACAATCACTTTATAACCCCTTTTTAATGTCGAAAAGTGATTACTTGGCATGTAAGTCATTCTCTGACATCAGAAGTGCCTTTCTCATCATACCAACCTTTAGATATTTTTGTCTCAATTCAGACAAGATATTACATGAAGGATTTCCCTCCAACAATATTACCCAAATAACACCTTTAGTGCATTTAATTAATTTATACTCAATAATACCCTTAATTTACGTGAATTATTGACACGTCAAAGAACCAAAAACGAACTCTGCATAAGTGATCATGATGATGAAATAAGGTTAATAGACTATGTTGGGCCTCATATAAATCCTCCAATTGACCTGATCCCACTGTTAACATCCATTTACCCCTCTAGCTAGGTTGACATAAACCCAATTGTAAAGCAATGGAATCCAAAAATGGGGACAACACATTCCCCTTAAAGGATTTTGTAAGGGTTGCATGCTTGGGAAGCATCATCGGGAATCATTCAACTCTATAAAAGTGTGGCGAGCACAGAAACTACTGGATTTGGTTCACAGTGATGTTTGTTGCATCAATCTACCTTCATATGCGGGTGCAAGGTATATTTTGATTTTCATTGACTATTTCTCTTGTTTCATATGGGTATTTTTCCTAAAGAATAAGAACCTTTTCTTTGAAAAGTTCAAGGATTTTTGGGAATTTGTTGAAAAGTAATGTGGTCGACCTATCAAATTCTTGAGATCACATAATGGTGGTGATTATGTCAATCAACCCTTTGAAGAATACCTACTTCGATTTGGTATTCACTAGCAGTGGTCGGTTCCTCACACACTGTAATAGAATGGAGTTGTAGAACACGATAATCAAACATTAGTAGAAATGGATAGATGTATTTTGCAGGATAAAGACCTGCCTCATTGCTTCTAGGATGAAGTCTTATATTGTGCAAATTATATTTTTAATCGCATCTCAACTCGAGTTTTCTCTTCCATGAATCCAATCGAACGATGATATGGGAAGAATTATTCAGTCGACAACCTCTATGTGTTTGGATGTGTTTCTTTGGATCACATTCCTAATGATTAAAGAAATAAGTTGGATGAAAAGATTCATTCTTGCATCATGATGGGATACTCTAAAGAGTCAAAATCCTATCGATTGTTTGACCCTGTCAAATGACAAATCATTATCAGATGTAATGTTCAATTTGATGAGAAGTCTTATGGTTTTAAGTTGTTAAATTCCTCTTATGTATTGTTGTTGGATGATCCCTTTGATGTTTTCTTTGACATTGGTGCTCATGTTCCATTCTTTAGTCCTTCGACTAGATAATCAAATTTTCTTCCTATTTTGACTTGACCATTGACCTTTGAGGCAACTAGTCCATCATCTTTAGTCCTGGGAATGACAGACTCAAATTCAAAAGAAACATACCAACGTTTCCTTGATGATTGTTGGACAGACAATCTGGAAAGCAGTTTTTTTAGTTTTGATAAAGTTTTAAGGAAAAATCATAAGTATATGAATAGTGCACAGAAGGAGGAAAGTGTGCAGAAGGAGGAAAGTGCGCAAAAGGAAGACAACATGCAGCTCGAAGAATAAAGCTACAAGAATAAAGAAAGGAAATAAAGCATAACAGAAGAATGACAACCCAACATGCTAGAAATAGAAGAACAACAAAAAAACAACATGAAGGATGAAAAGGAGAAGAAAGGCGTTGAACAACTAGCTAACTGAGTTGGCCATGGATTGTAATTGGATATTTTTGGGATGAATAAATTAGGGTTTTTGTCCCTAGCTTTTGATATTAATATCTAACACGATGGGAGATTCAGGTTGGTTCGTCATAATTGTTATCATTGTTTTTGGTTCAGTCGGTTGGTTCAGCTAGTCGAAGGTTGAGAAGGATGAATAAATAAATGATGTAGATATGTTATAGAATCTGGTGTTGATCTAAGATCTTTTCATCAAAGTGACTTATAAATAATTGTTTTAAATGAGAATAAATTAAAGTGAACCATTAAAAAAGGAAAATCTCAATAATGAAGAGACATAAGCATCAAATATTAACACAAAAACCTGATAATGGAGTTTGTCCCTGGTGGAATACATCTTTGGGTCCTGCTCTCAAATGGGTAGGCATTTTTATTAACTCAACAAAAGAATTTGGAAAAATACATAAGTATACCTCATTCTGGAATTAAAATACAGAAGCTTTGCTCAGATCAGAAAATAGACAGAACCATTGAATTTGTGGCATCAAATTACCCTAAAATGACTATCACTGTGCCTCAATATGACTCTAGCACTCCCAGGCCCTTGAGAAATATCATCTCGGTTTCCATGCGTGCTCCCTACATTTAATTCTCTATACTACGTCTCAGTTTCCATGCTCGGTCATACCATCATACCCTCCTTCCCCATCTGTGGGAGGACTCAACATTTAAGGAAAAAGTGGGGTGGACTACACAACATATTCCGTTGGCCCAATGGTGGCAGTTTTTATTGTTAAGGAATTGTATAGTGGGAGGTCGTGGGGTTGACCGCCTCCCCTTTTGGGTTATAGTTATAAAAATGTATATATATGTGGAATGTAACCTTTCCAAGTTTGGAGCGTTGTTTTGGTATGTCAAAACTTACCGTTTGGCCACCAGATCTAGCGGGCCCAATTTTTTATTTTTGAAATTTGGTTTTGATCCCTCATTGGGCATTTACCCATTGCCATGTGGCAACCAACCATTGGCCCATGCCAACCACTTTCATAGTCAATTGCCTCATAATTTTTCCATGTTAGCATACCACATCATCATACGGTCTTCCACGTGGCTATACGGACTACCATGTGGCATTTTTTCATTGGTCCACGGATTGAACCAAAAATGAGTGACAAGAGGAAACCTCTGGTGTTTCCACGTCACCATGCTGACATCAACATGAAACATGTCACCCTATGTGTGTGCCACATACACTGTACAGATTTTTATATCATTTGTACTGATGTTGATGTCAGGAGTACGGATGTTGACTCATCCATGTTGACTGGGTTAGTGTTGATGGGAAAAATTGACAAGTTGTCAACTGAAAGAATAGGTCCGGTATAGGGTTGTCTAAGTGAACCAAGCCGTTTGGTGTAACATGTTCTGACGGGTTTAATGGATCTATTAGCCAATCTAAGGTCCTAATGTCTGGCTAATAGATCTCTACTCACATTGTACTAGAGGGAAGATATGTTGGAGAAGTGTACAGTCAAGTCTGGTTGTATCAATACTACCTGTTATGTTCCCTTGACCAATATTAATACCAGTAAACCCATCTTTACCCTTGAAACACAGTGGAATATTATTAACAAATTCATATGGTTGAGAAGGATTGGATCTTTGACAATTTAGATCTTCTTCTTCCAGGAAATATTCAATTTCAGGATCTGAGACCTCATTGACCTCGATCGGTTCGATCGATCTCAAATGAGGTTTAGTTCGATTCCTTAAATTTCTCTAAATGAGGTGACCAACTCTTTTGTTTTGAAACCCTAGAGCCATGAGTTTTTTTTTTGTCTGATTGCGAGAATTTTTTTCTATTGGATTTTACAGTGGTGTTATGGCCAGCAATTAATTCATGCATAGGGGTTTCAATTAACTCAGAACCAACATCCTATTGTTCATGTGAATACTAACTAGGTATTTTATCATCTCAAGGGTTTCTCTTTAGAGAATCTAGCTCGTTACTTGAAATGTCAAACTGTTTTCTTATGAGTGGTTCACCCAAAATAGGGGTTTATACATGAATGGTTGTAGCAAATCCATTTCTAGTTAAAAATCCATCCCAACAATTTCCCAAGGTTGTCAAACGGTGAACCAACAACATTTTAATTAATCCGTGGTGAAAGAGACTAGAGTCAAGGCTCTGCCTCTTATACCTTTTAGACATTTTGTACAAGATTCTCAACAGATAGAAGGGCACATTTAACTGAAAACCTATGAAATGAATAAGCAATCGTATATGATAGAGAAAAACTAAACCATAACGACCCTCACAGGTTACAAATTGTTTGAGGATCAAAAGCAGACCATGTCATCTAGTTTTAACTAAAGAAAAAGGGATACCTTTTTTACAGCAATTGATTTTCCTGGAGGTCATGAAGAGGCTCCATGGCACTTCTTGGATCTTTGAGTTTTTGAACCATTTCTCACCAGTGGATGGAAGCCTTGCAGCTTCACTCACAAAATCCTCAGTTACCTCTAATTGGATACCTCCAATTTTCACCCTACACCCATCGAAAGTCTATGCAAATTATTTAGCCACTTGGAGGTTATAACCTTCGAACCTTTTGATGAAGGCATCCCAGCCTTGACCTATTAAATCCTCTATTGCATCATCGTGACAGAGTAGTGTGTGGCATCCATTCCTCTTCAATCGAACAACAAGGTCCATTACAAATATGGCTAGATTGTAACAGGGGTGACTCAAAATAGTTCTCGATTTGGATGGTAGGAGTAAAAGAAACAAATCCGAGCGGATAAAATGGAAACAAACAAAGCGAAATCTTTGTGAAATCACAGTATAAACACCGAGGGTTTGGTCATGATGTTTGACCATACCTGGCAATGAAACCCTCACATATAGAGCATGAAAAATCTTCAACCCGTAATGAAAATATTTTTAATTAACTCTGTCATCAAAAGGATTATGTACAGGGTACGATATTTGTGCATTATTTCTCATGACTAGCACGACTATATTTGATTTGCAAAGGGTTTAAATATACAAAAATGTTCATAATTCAAATGTGAACCAAATAAGTATATAGAAATCATATAAACATTCAAAACATTCAAAAGGTAAGTCAATCAATCGTTATATATAGAATGGATACAAGAACAATGACCCTTTAAAAGAATGCTTTGAATAGGAATATAATACGAAACTAAGTTTTCATGTTATATTCATGCTTTCAGTCATGAATCAAACATGAAACAAAATGAAAACGCAAGTTTTAAAGAATTAATGAACATATGTTATGATCCAGTAATCATCTCCAAATGATAATATTTACAAGATGAGGTAAAGGGAGCTACAGAAAGTGTCGTTTGTTGTTCAAATAGTGAAATCGTGTAGGGCTGCCAACAATGGCGACTTACTGGGTGAAGCAGTTATCTCTGCATCACCAAAGAATTCATGTTAGGATAGATTAGAATGGTTGAAAATTAAAGAACATTCTATAGCAAGTCAAGCATCCTAATCAAACTCAAAAACATCACACAATCTAGTGTTAGATGTCTTTCTGCCCAAATGCAATCTGGTGACAAGTTTTAATTACGAGAGGGATGATATTTAGGCCAATGACTCTGATACTGTTGACAGGGTCACTGCTACTAGCAGGCATCCATAGCATCGGCAAGGATGTCAATTAACCCACTCTGATACCTTTACCATGTCCAAGAATTATCAATTCAAGATGAAGGACATTTTACGATTAATATCAAAATTTATGCATGATAATTTTCTTGAACTCAACATTGCTTCGCTGCTAGCAGGCCTATTCAGTACCCCGACAAAGTTGTCTCGGCCTCATGAATGCATTTACCCGCTGCCTGCAGACCTGTTCAGTATCTCGACGGGTTTACAGACACTTCCCACAACTCTCTAGAAGTTATTTACAATTTTTATGATCGTCAGGAGAGAGGGGTGATGCTGAAAATTTTAGGTTCCGAAACACTGGATATTTTCCAGCTTAATTTTTCGCTTGATGACCTTCATCATGATCTGAATTTAGTTTTCTGATAAGAATAAATTTTCAAGGACAGGAAGGCATACTTGAGTTTTTTTCTTTAAAAATAGGAACAACGTAAAGAGCTTTAATGATGATCGTATCTTCTCATGATTATAAAGTGAAACCAGGAAGACTATTCTGATCAGGAAGTTTCTTTTGCTAGTCTGAGTTTCAACAATTTATAGCACTGATACTTTGAAATGAATTTGATTGTTTCTTTATGATAAGGCATTATGGTTTCCTTTCATGAACTAAATGGTGACACAGACATAAATTTTTTCAAAAAGAAGTGAAAATAAAAAAAAAATGAAAAGAACCAAAATCCAAAAGAAAAAAGAAAATTATGTACAGAAGTGGATCTGGAATCATCAGGAAAAATACCTCTTGAGAGCTTGGCCATTCACTAGAAAAGAATCTGGCTGTCCCTCCAAATTGTGTAGATGAAAAGAGTTGGGACCTAGTTTTTCAGATATTACAAACGATCCTAGCCACAGATTCTGGAACTTGGTGTGTTCCCCTTTTCCCTTGTGGGGTTTATCCCATTTGATAACCAGGTCTCCTACCTCAAAGTTCCTATCTGAAGAAGAGTTTGAATCAAACCAATTTTTCACAATCTATTGGTGTTGATACAACTTCTTACTTCCTCCAGTTTTAATAAAGCATCAATTCGACTTTCCATACGAAGGCAGACTTCTTCTTGAACTTTCTGCGATAATTGCAGAGATGGGAGTAAAACATGAGGAGGTAGGATTGCTTCTTTCCCGTAAACGAGAAAGAAAGGAGAATTACTAATAGAGGTTTTGGGTGTCACTCTATCAGCCCAGAGTGCATTAAATAGTGCATTGTGACAGTTCTTGTGGTTTTCAGAAACTGTCCTCTTGGTAATCTTGATTAAATTTTTGTTTGTTGATTCTGCTAGACCATTTCCTTGGGGGTAGTAGCTGGCAAAATATTTTAATTTGATACCTTTTTCTAAAGATAACACATTCATATCCAGGGATGAAAAATAAGATGTGTTATCAAAGACTAAAAATCAGGAATGTTGAATCTAGTAATGATATTCGAATTGAGGAAAGATACTACATGATTTGTGTTTACCCCTTTCAAAGGTGTAGCTTCGAACCATCTGGTAAAATAATCCATTGTTGTAATAATATACTTGTGTTGTTGTGAATAAGAATGATTGATTGGTCCTATGATTTCAAGACCCCACTACTGAAAAGGTGAATCTATAGTAATGAGTTGCAAAGGGAATGTTGCCTTTTTCACCAGTCCAACAACGTTTTGGAAGATTATACATTTACGGCATAGAGTGTGGGCATATTTAAACAACATGGGCCAATAGTACCCAACTCGTAACACTTTGTGAGAAATGGTGTCTCCATCGAAGTGTCCACCATATTCACCTGCATGAAGTTCAGATAGCATTTTCTTTGCTTCATCTTTTTCCAAACAACGCATAAGAAAACCGTCGAAATTCTTTTGAAACAATACCTCATTTATGAACTGAAAAGATGCAGATTTTGACCTTAGTGCTCTTTTGTTTCTAGGATCAATATGGTGAGGAGAAGATCCATGTGTCAAATAAAAATTAATATCATCATACCAATAATTAGAAACAACTTGTGTACCATTGATTTGTTTCTCGTTGTGTTGATTTACAGTCGAGATGTTAATTTTATTTTCTTGTTCTTCAACTGAATTAACCACTAGTTTACATAGGCCTTGACTTGTAACAATTTGTGCAGGAGTTATTTCGAGGTCATACTCTTGTAATGAAGTCATCCAATTTTCCTGGTTTTCACCTAGTTCCTTTTGTACTAACAAGTTTCTCACAACAAGGTAAGGAACAATGACTTTAGTTATGGATTTCAGCAGATACGACCGGAAGTGTTTCACTACTTTAAAAACAACATACACATGTTGATCAACAAGGGGGTAATTCAGTTCAACCCCTTTGAAAGATGATCTCATGAAGGCAATGGGTATTTCATTTCTTTCAGCATTTTTTTGTGTTAACACAACAGCATAAGATCGGTCGAAGGCGAAGGTGTAAAGAGTGAAATCCTGAGAGAAATCAGGACTCATCAAGGAAGGAACTTCTATTATTGTTTTTTTAATAGAATAAAAAGCTTGACTTTCTTGGGGTCCCCAATGATACTGAATATCCTTTTTAATTAAATTTTGTAAGGGTCTTACCATTTCTGAGAAACTTGGGACAAATCTTATGACGAAATTAATCTGGCCTAAAAAGGATTGCATGGATTTTTTGGAGGAGGGAGGGGGAAGTTTGGAAATAGCTTGGGTTCTTTTGGGTTCGATGATCATTTTGTCATTGGACACTATGAACCCGAGTAGTTTTCCTTTTTCTACTGCAAAGACTGATTTCTTAGGGTTGAGAGATATGTCGTACTTACAACATCGTTCTAGGACATCCCTAAGGTGAGATAAGTGATCTTTCTTGTTTTTAGAGAAAACAGTAACATCATCAAGGTAGACCACTACTAAATGATTTATGAGACCAGGAAAAGAAATATCCATTTCTCTCTGGAAAGTGGCCTCGACATTTATAATCCCAAAAGGCATCTTCCTGTAGGCATAAGTACCCCATGGGGTACGAAAAGTGGTTTTGAGCTGATCCGAAGGAGACATAAGGACTTGGTTGTATCCTAAAAAACCATCTAACAGAGATAGTCTTTCGGAACCAGACACTTGTTGAAGAAATTGTTCCATTGGAGGAACGAGGCATTTATCTTTATCGGAGGCTCGATTCAAGTTACGAAAGTCGACATAGAGTTGAATTTCACCAATTTTCTTCCTTACAGGAACTAGATTAGACACCCATTATGTATGTCTGATCAGGAAAATTATCTTTGCATTTAGTAATTTATTTAGTTCTTTCTTGATAGTGGGTTCCAATTTGGGGTGCATCTTTCTTAATTTCTGTTGAAAAGGTTGAGTTTGTGGTTTCATGAGAATGACATGTTGTATTATATTAGGATCAAATGTTTTCAAGTCATCATATGTCCAGGCAAAAATGTCTTTGAATTCTTTAAATAATTTTATAAAGGCAAATCGTTCTTGCTCGAAGCATCCCGTTCCCAAATTGATATTTTGAGGATTATCGTTAGTCCCTAAATTTATCGTCTCATAAGTCAAGGAAGAACTGTTCTTTTTACAATTAACTGACCATCTAAATTTAACATGCAAGTCATAAAAAATCTATGGTCTTACAATAGATCTGGGAATAGAGTTTACCAGATTAGACGTCGATTCAGGAGATCTAGGATCCGATATTACCATGAAGTTGTGGAGGTTTTCATCATGAGTGCCTTCATCGATGACTACACCCTGGAAGGTGTCCTCCATATGAAAGAATTTGATGATTTGTTGATCATCGTCAAACACTCTCCAATTCGTAATGTTATCCGGGATCGACGGCCTGAACAACAATTCAATCGAAAATGCATTAGAGGAAAGACCTTCTGCCGGTGCAAGTTTAGAAGCGACATTAGCCAATAAATCAGCCTCTGAATTATTTATCCTAGGAATGGAATTTATATTAAATGATGCAAATTTTTTTATCAAACTCCATACCTCAGTTTGGTAACTTTTCAGATGTGGTGATAAGAAATGTATGGAATTTCTTACCTTCCTGACCACAATTTTTGAATCACCGAATACCACTAAGTTTCTTATGTCCATATCCAAAGCTTTCTTAAGCCCTTGTAGAAGCACTTCGTATTCGGTGGTATTATTAGTGCACTCGAACTCTAATCGATAGGCAATGGAAGTCTTACTACCTGCGGGATCAATGAGTACACATCCTGCACTGACACCTTCTTTGGATTTGGATCCATCAAAGTACAACGACCAGATTTGAGCCTTATCAATGGTGTTTGACACACTTGGTGAAGCTGATGACTAAGTATAGGTCATAAGTTCTGATTGTTGCCTAGGATTAGTGAAAGGGGAAATTCCAGTCATGATGTTACCAAAGAAGGTGTTCATTCCCTGCATTTCAAATGAATTAGTAGATGCAGTAAATGGTTCATTTGTATCATTTAGATCGGTCACAGTGTGCTTGAGATAGCGTTCCCAATTTATCCTAATTTTATTGGGGTTTCCATTTTCCGGCAACCACAGATGAAACCAATCTATGGCAAAGTAACCATGCAGTTGTTTGAACCAGTCCCTGCTTAAAAAAAACCATATACTTCGGGGATGTCAACAAAAATAATGTCAATAATTTGGTGAACCTTAGCATTAGAATATAACCAGACCAGAACATTCTTAAGTTCACTGATTGCCTTAACGTTCATCCGATCAAGTTGAATGATTTTGAGATCAGAAGGTTGAACTTATGCGTTAATTTTTTGACACACAGATAAAGGCATTACATTTGATGATGCGTCGGAATCAACCATGCAATTATGTACATTTCTATTAAAAATATCGAAGGTTAAAAAAAAGGGCGGGACATTTTTACGAGTGTTAATAGCAGAATTCTGTTGATTTTTTGTTGTTGTCCCTAAAACAGTTTATCTACATTTGATACAGTTTTTTTTAAATAAATCCCTTTTATCTGGAGGTTCAGATGTCGTTTTAGTAAGGATCTTTTTGGCTATTTTAGAACTAATTTCTGTACTTTTCTTGCTGCTAGGATCGATGTTCTTACTATTTTCTGTGATACTTTGAAGCATTTTCTACAGAATAAGAGGAAATTTCAAAAGCTCAAAAACATAAATATTAGCCCTTAATTTTTTTAGATCTTCAATTAAGTCATATTCTAAACCCGGGGTTGCTAAACTCTGTTTTATTTCAGCTTGTTTCAACTTTTTTGGAGGCACATTATTATTCACTTCAGAAGAAGGTTTGCTCTGTGTTTTTCTTCTTGTGTTGTAAGGGTGTACAGTTTCAAAGTTTGCTTGGAAAATACTGTCAAAGAAGTGTCTGAAGATATTGGGGGATGATTCTTCTTCTTCTACTACTTCTTCCTCAGCTAAGTCTTAAGAACTTTCAAGAGGGACAGAATTATCATTTGCTTCAAGAATAGTTTGCAAAGCGTATTGTAAGCTTTCGAAATTAATACCTTAAGTGGTCTGGTTTGGCCGATTGGGAGGAAAAGGATTTCTGAAAGGTGGTTTAAAACCTCCTTTTCTTGAGGATGCCTCCTTGGCTGATCTCTTCAAGTCTGTGACTTGATTTGATCATTTTTGGAAAGCATTTTTCAAGCTTTCTAGGTCTAAAGTTTTTGGTTGACTTTTAGCGTGAGGAGGCCTAGTGAGGATTTCTACTTTCTTTTTAGAAGATGAAGTTGTTTCGGCTTCACTATTGAGATTATCCTTTAAGCTTAATATGCCCTTCTCGATTTGGCTTGCCTCCTCAAAGGCTTCTAACAGTGTGGACTTTTTATACCTTTTAACCCAAATTTCTATGTTATTATGTAGAGATTTGGTGTAATATGCGACAATTAGACTTTCAACAGGCATCGAATATGCGAGAATTTGATTCTTTAACGTAAGAAATATTTGGTTGAAATCTTTTATTTTCTCCTTGGGATTCTCTTTAGACTAGAGAGCTCCATAACCAAGACTTATGGAGATTTATCATCTCCAAACTTCTCTAATAAAAAGGTTTCAAACTTGTCCCAAGAGACAATGGTCTGGGGCTATTGGGAAAAATACCATGTGGAGGCATTTCCCTCAAAAGTATAAGAAAAGAGTCTACATAATACATCTTCATGTTCTACATTTCGGAGCCTAATGGCCAACATAAAAAAAATTATGTGATCCTCAACAGATTGTTTAGAATCTAGATCAAATTTAGGCAACCATTTCTCCGGGTGTTTTGGTAATGGGTGTTGAGGTCCAGGTACAACCACAACATCTTGATCAAGCCAAGGTCTAGCGGGATTGTTTTGGTTTTCCATAGGTGTTGGTGGTGTTGAAGGATGAGATGATTCATATGAGGAACTGCCTTCATCAAATGACTATCCTCCCAAAGAGGATGGAGATGAACTAGGTGGGGAAGGTGGGATACCAGATCCTCCAGCTTCGAGAGTAGGTGTTTTGGCAGGATCTGTAGTATTATCTCCAAAAGGGTTTAAAAGCATACCAGTGCCTTCAAGTTGTTCTCTGATATCAGAGAAATCTAAGGGTTGATTAAGTGGCCTACCAGGTTGTCTGATGCAGACCAAGGCACTATGTGTCCTTATGAGTGACTGACAAACAATTTCCTGGACGTCGACCCCTTGAGGAGCTGGTGTCACTGGTTCAACAGGAAGCTCAGGATTATCATTCGAGGTAGTTTTTGTTTCAATCATAACATTGTTTTCTGGATGACTATGCATTACGATAGGGGAGCGAGTATGTGGGGGAGGAGTCTTACAACTTCCACATGCCATCAATTGAAATCAGGACCTCCTTCTCGTGCCATTTGTTGACGAGCAAAATTGGCAAGCCGTCAACTGGAAGAACAGGTCCAATCTGGGGTTGTCTAATTAACCCAAGTCATTTGGTGTAACGTGTTATGACATGTTTAATGGTTCTGTTAGCCAATATAAGGTCCTAAAATAAATAAAGGGAATAAACTAGCTAATGTTAAAACTATAATATATATATACACTCTAATATAATTATTGTAAATGTATTTAAGTAGAGAAAGAAAACATAAAAATATCACTAATGGACAGAATTTACAGGTTGCAAGTTTTAATGGAAACTTACAAAATCAATGTAAAGATAATTGTTTTTGAGAAGAAGATAAAGAAAGCACATTTGAATATTTTTTGTTTTCTAATTATAAATCTAACAAAACTTGAATTAACTAAGTTATGAAACAAAGATGTACAGATGGTCAAAGCCGATCTAAACTTTTTTGTTTCACTAATACATAAAATGACAAAAATTAGAAGAAGAGAAGCTAACCTGATATTAGTTTGTTAAATGTGTCTGTGCCTTTGTATGAATCAAGAGCATCCAATTGCCCTGCCTGTGAAAGAAATCTACAATAGGCTTATACTAATTTTTTCCTGAATAAATTCAAGGAATATATTGGCAGCCGAGATTTAAAGAAACAAAATATGAAACATATATTACTTCAGTGATCTTATAATTGTGAATGATTACAGTCAGAGAAATATTTATGTAACTCATTCATTTTATCTATCAGTTAAACATCAAAGAAAAAACCCTGATATTAGAATTGATGTGATGATCACAGTCACAACATATAAAACAACAAATCATGGATGACATCTATAACATGAATATCATATAACATAACATGTTATTGAGACTAAATATACACAAAATATTAATATCCCAAGATCAAATAAAACAAAACATCAATGAAACAACATTCACAATGGACTAAAGCCAAAATGTTGTACATTGTTCCATTAAGTCCTAAAAAATCATTTGTCCATAATTGGTTCTAGGACTAGATGCCTTTCACTTACAAAATGCAGAGTATTTAAAGTGTTTTTTGAAATCTCATCTTCCTATCTGCCAGGATAGGATAAGATCTCATGGGATCAAAATATTACAAAAATGGAGGGCCTACAACCACTCATAACTGAATTGTTTCTTTTCAAAAATTAATAAAAGTTTTTCTTATTTAAAAAATAAACAGGAAAGAGATACTAATCATCTAAATCAAACATGTTCCACCTCAGTAAATCAGCATCAAGATAAACCATGTCATGAAAACGAAACAGGAGCAAGTTAGATAATTTATTAACAACTAATTACTATTTTTTAATTTAAAAATGACTTGGCTACAGAATCGAAAGATTTTGTAGCCAGTCTTATCTTGGAAAAATAAATCTAATTTTAAACCTATTTGATTCAAAAAGATAACATGAATGTAATAAGAGGGAAAAATTGTTTGACCATTTCAACCAATGACTAAACATGGATCAGAATAGCTCATAATTGATTATGGCATTAACACTGTCTGCGTTTTTTATCGCAATGTTACATGTCTTCTTAAGGTGTTTAACTTGTCTCTCCATGTTTTCTCTGAGGTCATGATTTTCTTTTGTCAGTAATTCACTATGAGTTGTGAGTGTTTTAATCTAATCCTGGAGGATGGGGATATCAGTATAGTATTGTTCAATCCAATGCAGGAAAACCTCACATTGTACCGGAGGGAAGATATGTGGGCAAAGAATATGTGCCCTTGACCAAGCTTAATACCAGTAAACCCATATTTACCCTCAAGACACGGTGGAAGATTATTAACAAAGTCATACAGTTGATCAGGATTGGATCTTTGACAATCTGGATCTTCTTCTGCCAGGGAATATTCAATTTCAGGATATGAGACCTCATTGACCTCGATTGAGTCGATCGATTTCAAATGAGGTTTATTTCAATTCCTTAAATTTCTCAAAATGAGGCAACCAACTCTTTTGTTTTGAAACCCTAGAGCCATGATTTTTTTCTTTGTCTGATTGCGAGATTTTTTTCTATCGGATTTTACAGTGGAATTATGGCTAGCAATTAATTCATGCATAGGGGTTTCAATCAACTTGGAACCAACATCATGTTTCTCATGTGAAGATTGACTAGGTATTTCCTCATCTCGAGGGTTTCTCTTTAGAGATTCTGGCTTGTTACTTGAAATGTTAAACTGTTTTCTTATCAGTGGTTCACCCGAAATAGGGGTTTCTATAGGAATGGCTATAGAAAATCCATTTCTAGTTAAAAATCCATCCCATCAATCATCCAAGGTTTTCAAATGGTGAACCAATAGCATTTTAATTAAGTCATGGTGAAATAGACTAGATTAGAGGCTCTGTCTCTTATACCTTTTAGACATTTTGTACAAGCTTCTCAACAGATAGAAGGGCACATTTAACTGAAAACCTATGAAATGCATAAGCAGTCATATATGATAGAGAAAAACTAAACCATAACGACCCTCACAGGTTACAAACTAGTTGAGGATCAAAAGCAGACCATGCCATCTAGTTTTAACTAAAGAAAAAGGGATACCTTTTTCACAACAATTGATTTTCCTGGAGGTCATGAAGAGGCTCCACAATACTTCTTGGATATTTGATTTTTTGAACCACTTCTCTCTGGTGGATGGAATTCATGTGGCTTCACTCACAAACTCCTCAGTTACCTCTAACTGGATATCTCCAATTTTTTCCCTACACCCATCGAAAGTCTGCGCAAATTCCTTAGCCACTTAGAGGTTATAACCTTCGAACCTTTTGATGAAGGCATCCCAACCTTGAACTCTTAAATCCTCTATTGCATCATCATGACAGAGCAGTTCTTGGCAGCCATTCGACTCCAACAGAACAACAGGGGCCATTACAAATATGACTGGACTGTAACACGGGCGACTTGAAACAGCTTTGGGTTTGGATGGTAGGAGTAAAAGAAACAAATCCAAGTGGATAAAATGGAAACAAACAAAATAAAATCTCTATGAAATCATAGTATAAACATCGAGGGTTTGGTCATGATGTTTGACCATACCTGGTAATTAAACCCTCGCATGCAGAGCATGATAAATCTTCAACCCGTAATGAAAATATTTTTAATTTACTCTATCAGCAAAAGGATTAAGTACAGGGTACGATATTTGTGCATTAATTCTCATGACTAGCATGACTATAGTTGATTTGCAAAGGGTTTAAATATACCAAAATGTTCATAATTCAAATGCGAACCAACTAAGTATATCGAAATCATATCAACATTCAAAACATTCAAAAGGTAAGTCATTCAAGCGTTAGATATAGAATGGATACAAGCACAATGACCCCTTAAAAGAATGCTTTGGATAGGAATATAATACAAAACTAAGTTTTCATGTTTTATTCATGCTTTCAATCATGAATCAAACATGAAACAAAACAAAAATGCAAGTTTTAAAGAATTAATGAACATATTTTATAATCTAGTAATCATCTCCAAATGATAATATTTACAAGATGAGGTGAAAGCAGCTACAGAAAGTGTCATTTTTCATTCAAATAGCGAAATCGTGTAGGGCTGCCAACAGTTAGGTTGACCAAAACTTTGACCATGAATATATTTTGATATGTAACTTCGTTTAACGAGCCATTTATGTCATTTTAAAGATGGCGACGCGCTCTCTGTGATGATTCCAATTTCATTGAGTTTTGAGGACTTTGATTTTTTTCCCTTTCTCTGTCTGTTGAGGCCATTATGAGCTTCCTAAGTTGCTTCTATGAATTATGAGTTTTCTTCTCTGTATCCTTTTTGGATCACGCCTCCCTAGTGAGAGATTTTTGGACCACCAAACGATTTCATCAATCAATGGATAAGTGAGGGAAGAGATCCCTCACCTTGTCCTTCCCAATCCACTTTGCCTTGCTTGGATGTGTGCCATTTAATCCTACTCGAATATAATCAACATCATCCCTACGTAAATTCCACGTCCTTCTATCCAGGATGATATATTCCTTTAACTCGTCCAAGTACTTAGGAGAAAACTCATCAACTGAAGGTATTGAAACTTCATCACCCTGATCCATGATCATGGTGTTGTTCCAGAGTTTGTGTTTTAAGGCTATAAAACACACCGTCTAGGCATCCAAATATGATAATACTTTTAAAACAAAGAAACAAAGAAAACTAGATCATATTCAGTTTCTCAACTGTCTCTGTCTTGCTTCCCGTTGTTCCTGGATGGTTATGTCACGTTCAATCGCTACCCACGATCGTTCTAACTCGGTTCTATTTGTTGCAGTTTGTAAGATAGTGTTAAATAGGTTCAATGCAATGCTGGTTTGATCTTGTAAACCGGGTTCTACGTTTGGTTGTCTACCGTTAGGTACTGTCATGGGTATTTGGTTTTTTTATATGTTTGTAAAAGGGGTTTTTTATAGATTTGTTACTTCAGACATTCAGGGAAGATATTGATAAAACAACTTTAAAACTTAAAACAGAAAAGTAAAGACACAATCAAGGTCGTTTCCTGGTTCAGTGACAATTATGAAATTGTAAACGATAAAACACAACATAGAGAAATATAAGGCTTTAATCTGAAAGAATCTTATATTTCCATTAACAATAACGAAAGAAACGCAGATTTTTCTAACAAAAGAAAATATTAAGGACCAGAAGGTTACAGGTCTTAAAATTATTAAAATAATTCCAGAGGAAAAACTGTAACACATTCAACATCCAAACCAATCTGATATCATAAACAACAATTGCATATAATTCCAAATTGATTCACTTGCTAGAAATGCACATTAAGAAGAAGATTTAACAAATGAAAGTAGACAAGGGAAGAAACATAGTCACTGAAGGACAAGATCCAGAATCTTGTTGTGAATGATATTCTGATAAACTTTAAAGTTGATCGTACAAAATTGTCTTTTTCCAAAAATTTTGAAGCCTTGTTTCAGCCTTTCGAAATTATATTTATACATTTCTGTTCAAAACTTCCGTTGGTAACTAACCAACTTCCTAATCTTTCGGTTGTATAAACTATTGTCAACCGTTTATAATTTATTACAAAATACTAAAAATAGAAATATGTACAAAGTTTTAATTCTGAATCGAAGAACCTTCTTTATCTGCTTCGGCTGTTTGAACATGTTTCTCTAAAACATTCATTAAGGCCTTAGGAGCTTTAGGTATCTCGTTTGCTTCAAATGAGAAGAAATTTCTTTGTAGTTCTGGCAACTAGTTTGTAATCGTTCTCTCTGTAGACTTGACTCTTTCCAATTTTAAACTGGAAGCTATTATTAGCTTCTCGATTTCTGCCATATTAACCATTGTGATATTAGAAATTTCAGCTTTATTTTCTTCAAGTTCCTTTCTTGCCTTCAGTTGATACCTGTTAATATCAATTTCTCCTAATGAATCTGATAAGCCATCTATTCCGATATGTGTTGACTCTTTTTCAATGAAATCAAAAATCCTTTAGCAATCTTCATTGACATTTTTTGTAATCTTCTTATAACTTTCCAAGTTTGTTTCCCAAACCTTTATCATTGCATCTCCTTTCAGCTGATCTGAAATGGGTAAATTCTGTGATCTTCCCGTTTCTCCCTTCTGTAAAGCAGTTATCATCTTTTGGAAAGAATTTCTTTCCGCTTTAGCTTCCCTTTCTTTTTGTACTGCCTTGTCCATAGATCTCTTGGTTTCTTGATAATAATTCTGGATCATTTCCAGATTACAGAAAACCTTCTGTTGTTCTTCCTCAATACTTACATATATCTCTGATGCTTTATTCTTGAATTAGTCTATCTCAATCACTTGATTGGCAATGGAAATGATTTTATTTTGCAGAGATTTATTTTCATTTCCCAATTGTTGTACTTGGTCCTGAGTTACCTATATCATATTCTTTGCTTCATCCAGATTTTCATTTAGCTTTTGAATTTCCTGGATATCTTTTAGTCTGGCTTGCTCAAGACCCTTTTGTATTCCCCAACCGATTATTTTTTCATTATCTTTCAACCTATCCTGTAGCTGTGTAATTTCCTGATCTTTCTGCTCAATCATAGTGATTAAATTTCCTACGGAGTACATATTGGCCGAGGCTATGGCCCCCATAGTCCCTGCTAACTCTGTAGCAAATTCACTTTCTTTAAGATTTTTTCCATCAATAATAATTTTGTGTTTTTTAACTGTTCTTTCTCCTATGGGATGTAATTCCTGTTTCAGCACAGCTCTCCATTTTTTGCTGAAAAAATAATCTGAGGAAGGTATTTCATCTCTGCTAATTGGTTCCAAGTCACTCACGTACAGAACTCCTTCGTGAGGGTTCCCAAACGTAGCTTGCAGTGGGGTTAATGCTGCAATGGGACTCCCAAGTTCCTGCGAAGCTTTTCCCCCTATTGTTTCTGGAATATCATCAAGGTTTATTGGATTCGTCTTTGCTCCTTTCCCTTTTTCGGTTTGTGTTTCCTTGGTCTGGGGGCTTTCTGTATTCTGAGGAGGAACCTCGGAATCTTTTAATTTGTTTTTATCACTTGCATCATATTGAGTAATAGTTTCAAAACCGGGAGGAATGGTTTCTTGCTCTTTCTCTGAGGTTGACACTTCACCCTGCAAAATATTTGGCAGACATTGTCTTATACTTCTTTGAAAGGATGCAAACCCCACCTGTGCATCAGGTGGCAAGGTTTGTACTCTGCTCTGAATTTCCTCATA
>CBVK0100020804.1:0-35814 GCA_900067695.1 Picea abies
CTCTTCCGATCTCACTCAATCCTCTATGAAATTTCACTTCAACTCAACTTGCTCGGCCCATCCAGGATCAATGTTGAAAACTGAAGCTCTGATACCATATTGTAGCATCCCCGACCACCCATGTTGAGCCATGCTACTCCGGAGAACACTTTTGTTCTCTTTGTGGAACATATTGTAACATACCCAGCACCCAACTGAGCTATGCCACATAAATTTTTCGAACTGCATGCAATTAAAAATATATACACACAGAACTCTTGCGGAAATATATATGTAAAAATCAAACATACAAATACATATGTAAATGCATGGATTCACACTGAAATAATAGTAAACATGTACATGCAGCATATACAGGAAAGACCCATAAATATAAAGATAGTTATAAACACACATAGGATAAACCCATAAAAATAAACACATAAATGACAATGCAACATGTAAATTTATCACACAATTGACACTTATAAATTTATCACACAATTGACACTTATATTGGTAAGATTATCACCAAATGCTTGTAGACCTTCCACAGACCTCACAGCCTTAGAACACACTGCTCATCACTCTCAGTAGTGGGTCACCCCCAAGCTGGGACTAAACTCCACCCGGGTAAAGGGATTTCTAACCAGGATAATGGTTCATAGACAACAGGAAAGAATCTGTCACATGTGCCAACAAAAAATAACATCCTACACTCCTGCATTCCCCACATGCTTGCCCCACTGCAAGAATTGTGCCCCTTCTCTGCTCAACAGTCCTTTGGCTACCCCACTTCCTTTCTAGGCTTTAGCAATAGGTTGGACAAGAAGTCTCAGAACCCTGTAGCTGCAATTTAGCACCTTTGGGAAATCAATTCCCAATAATTCTCTCACCCAGAGAGGAATTCTCATGGGCCTGACAACCCACCTCTTCAATATCCCATGAGCCTGACAACCCGCTTCTTTAGTCCAACTCCCAAGCTAACCAGCTACACAAACAAGTATGGCTATGGATACACGTTCAGATACAATGACAAGAAAATACGGAGGATAGCTGACTGTGTGAGTGAAAATATCATTTTATGGCTTAATGGATGACCAGATGATGGAATGAATCATGGAAAGAATCATCCCCAAAATGGGCTAAGTCCCAACAATATGTATGCATATCCCCAACTTGACACTTTTCATGTTGGGAGCTACTTTGGCCCACTTGTCCCCAACTTTGGAACTTAGGATAAAATAATTATCCATACTTTATACTTTAAGAAATATTAATATAATATTCATTTTTGGCTTAAGATCCCTATCTTATCCCTTTTCCTTAAATTTTATCCCCCACCCTTTCCAAACAAGTGGAGTTTAGTCCCCCATACTCTTTTATCGTGGTTGGTCTATGCGCAATGATATATTTTATATTAATGATAAGACATATACAAAAAAAGGCACACTGGACTTCAATATCTAGGCTCTCCATCCTAATCAAAAAATAAGAATCTTAGCTTATAATAGGCTCACTAGCCTATAAAACACCTCATATACATAAAGGCTCTCTGGCCTCAAAATCGTGCGCACTTAAGTTGTTGCTTGCGGCATCCTCGAATGTGCACACTTTCTCATTTTATTGCACAGTACATGCGCACACTATGACATGGAAGGTGCATACAAAATGATGTCAAACAACTCACCATCTTACGTACATTTTTATTTACATTTATAATTGGGTTCGGCCTGGGGATATTAAACATTGTCTTCTTCATCACTCTCTATATCCTGGACTTCCTCCTGCTTTTTATTCTTCTTCCTCCCACTGGACTATTCGACATGCTCAACCTGTGTAACTATGGTTCTTCCTATGGTGTCTGTGTCAGATAATTTTTCATTAGCGACAAGCACAAGAAAATCCTCTGGCCATTCCTATGTAATCTGCTCCATATCATCACCAATTAGCTTGTAGTATGACTGTAATTCTTCCTGGTTCTTATCTTTACACGCGGTGATGTAGATTAAATCAAGATCAGTGTGGAACTTCGCTATTGGGTGGTACTAGTGTAGGGTGCATGGTGTCATACATGGGAATGATTCAATAGAGACCTTCAACTGCTGGTAATACCCATGGAACACGACATTGGACTGCCACTGCTTCGTCATTTCGTTGGTATACCACAGGTTTGAAAACCGAGCAGCCAACATTTCTGGAGGTTTGATATCTGGGAAGGTGGATCCTTCAGGAAATTTCCAAGTGACAAATGCGATCAAAATGATCAGACAACTGTAATGGAATTCATATCCCAAATCATGGGCTTCACAGAAATCCTTCTCTAGCTCATTTACAAGGTAGTTCACCTAGTTCATCTGCATGCCCTCCAAAAAATTTCCTGAGAGGTCCACCATGAACCCGATGACCTATGTGGGGAGGTTCTTCCTTACTATATTTCCATCTAGGAGTTGGCAAGCAAGGCACACTACGCCATCCTACATAGAGGCTACCTTGTAACCTCACTTTACTTTTCCGACTTCTTCGTAAGCTTCTTTGATGCACTGCACCAAATATCAGTGAGACCTTCCCTGGATAAAACTATTGAGGGTTGGGACCCTTCACACTTAAGCCTGTGATCCTATGGATCAACATCAGATCCACAATAATCCTTCTTTCAAGACATAAGTATCTGCCATGATAACACAACAATAGGAGTTTAACGCAAGCGTTAACCTCCTGGTGGCGACCAAAATGCGGGATCTTCATCACGTTCAACATAGTGGACTACGCCAACCCCTTAATCCATGGCTATGAAACTATGAGATATTTCTTTCCAGTTGTCTTCGTGAGATAGTGGTGGGGGGATAACATGGTGTAGTTCTTTCGGTCTCCTAAGTTGAATTCATTGTTTTTCAACAATGGGATCTATCGTAACTGACTCTCGACTATGCGTATTCCTTTCAGAATGTACGTAGTGAACATGTTGTACTCAAAATCTCGGGGGATAATGTCGTGGTTAAAAGCGCCAGCCAAAGGTGAGATATATTCAGGTAGGAGCGATGGGATCTACTTTACATTAGCCAAATCACCACGGTGCTTACGTTGTTGTTTAGTTACGGGGTTGACACGGCCTGAACGACGTCTGGTCGAAGGGGAAGCCTGTTGTCCCCTAGTCAACGACATCTGGATACCTTCAAATATCGGTCTGTCGGCCATTATATTCTTAAGAACTTCCTCAATGGATATCATTCTGTCAGCCATTATCTTCTTATGATCATCCGTCATTTCTTTCAACTGTAATAATGTAGTCTGACCCATGCCCTTAGTCTCTTGATAGTTTTCTTGTCTCATGATCATTCCTTTAACTTTAGCAATAATCCTTGCACAATCCTCAACCTCATGACCAACAACATTACAACAAATACAAATAGGGCCTACCTTAGGTCATTCCTTAGCAATATGTCCCAGTCTTCTGTAATTATAACACAATGTCAATCCTCTTTTTATTTTAAATGTTCCCCAACCTTTTCTGTACTGCGCACTTCCCCTCGAATCAGTCTTGGACCTACAATATGAAAAAAACAAATCTAGGTTCCTGCATCCACTTATTAGTCCAAAAACTCTTTCTATGCATAGGAATAACATATATTTCTTCATTTCCATTAAATTTACTCAAATCAAATACTTCTTTCAACCACGCCCTAACCTTCAAACGAGGACAAAATCTATTAATCATACTTAAATTCATGATTTCAAAAACAAATATTTTCACTTATTTTTCTCTTGCCAAAGCACAAATCTTTACCTCTTTTAGGATCTTACCTCTTTTCTTCAGAAAAACTTACTCTCTTGGCACAAATCTTCGCAAGTCAAGTAGATTACTATGCACTTTAGCAGCAGATCTACGCACAGAACTTCTCTTTTTCTTTACTTCAGTTCCCAACAATCACAGTTTCAGGTCCCAACAACAGAACCATTTTTTGGCACAGGGGAAGACCCAGGGTTCAACACTTAACAACGCACCAAGAAAACCCCAACTATCGTCCCTTTTGGCAACACCTGCGAAGCAGGAGAATTCTCATCCGAGGTAGAAGTAGGGGGGGTTACATGACACAAGTGTCTGTAACCAGGTTGGGACACAGATCTGTGATAAAATCACTTCGAGGAATGTTCTTTTAACACTTAGAAGGTGATATGCCTTAGTTTATTAATCCTCTTAACATTGTAGAACATAACCAGGATAGATTGGCATAGTAACAACAAATTATTGTATACCCTAAGAATTGAGCATGATAAGTTATATCTAGCATTTATTTACCCTTAACACAAGTAAATCATTTAAGCAACTTGAGATCTATTAATTACACATCATATTCAAATCACTAAGAAGATTCATAACATAAATAAAACAACAAAAACCAAACCAGAGACACCAGTTATACGTGGTTCACCCCAGTCTAGGGCTACGTCCACCAACAGCCTTGCCTCTTTATTATTCGTCAAGATCTTACATTCATTCGCTCCTGTGCACTAAGCCACAGAGTCAAGCTTCACATCAAACAAGAGATATGCGCACTAAGCACCATATCCTCCTTTCAAAACTAGCTCAAGGCATAGAGCCAACTCTCTATCGAGCACAAAGTCTTAACCCAGAGACATTAATTTTCACAAAGAAACTATGTTCACACAGAACTACATTCACTTTTCTTCCTCTTCTACAATACATTCTTATTTATTTATATTTTACAAACCCTTACAATAAGGTCTAATCATGGATAAACCCCATGGTCTGACATCCCATAAACCCGTTACAAAAACCCTATAGGACCATTTACTAGATGCACTTGACCCTCAAAATTGGTGAGATCTGTGATCTCAGCTCCGCCTGTGCACTCCTTCTTCGACCAACGTGTCGAAGTCCAAAAGTGGATCAAAGCTGACCGAATTTTTCCCAAAACTTAGTCGAGGGCCAACATGTGATGAATCCAATTCTCATACAAGACCCAACTTGTAAACAGACACCAACCTGATAGAATGAACATTCATTCAATCCATTATATATAACTATATATACTTCAACAAATTCAACTACATTTTTTGTTCACCATACTTATTTGTTTATATAGACTTCCAATTGGTGTGAACTTGAATGATTGTGTCTTTTGATAATGAATCATTGCACCCTTTCATTCATTTTAATAATAATAACTTCTATTATTATTATTATTAATTGCAGTTTGTTAAAGACTTCAAATCCCTTACAAATTGTTTCATCATTTTAACCCATCACTAATTATTGGAAACAAGTGCTTCCTTCAAACCATTCTTTTTAAATGACCATGGGCTTGTTACTATGGAATTAATATCCATTTGTGCTTCCTTCATTATTATTCATATAATATTGTGACATGGCTAATTATTCATCATATATATGTTCATCAACCTTTAAGAGTCGATCACAATCATGGAACGACTTTGTTATTTCGATCCCACACTTTCATTTCATCCTTAGTTGTCAATAGATATGAATCCAGTTGTTACTTTGTTATCTGGTGCATTTTCCCGTACCTGGAATTGACAGGCTCTTAGCTTGTAACTCCCCTTTTTTTTTCATATGACCATATTGTTGTGACTAAGGGTGGTGTCTAAGTGCTAACCCAAGCTACTGCTTAATTGCTTATCAATATAAATGGTCATGTTTTAATTGCACGTTGAAATGGATAACTGTCATTTACTTTGGAGCTTCATCCTTCAGGACTTTTGGTCCCCTGCACTCTTCCAACTCTCCTAGAGAAAATTCTGTCAGAGTGCATATTATCACTTTTTGCTTGATAACCTCCACATGTTCAAGATCTAGGACCGTGGGATTAACCATTCCAAGCATTGTTATGTTAGCGCTTTCCTTTTTATCTTCTTTACCTTACCACATGACTAGTGTTGGAACCAAGTCCTCTGGTACTTTGGCCTTAGGGATTTCTGGCCTTTGTAATATTCCAAATCCCTAGAGTAAATTTCACTAATGTATGTATTATCTATTTACTCATAGACCAGATGATTATGTCTTAATCTATGGTTGAGTGGATAATCTACACAACCTCAACAAGACATTTTGTTAATGGCCTTCCCATTGTGTGCTTTTAGGATCTCTATCGTGAATCTTTCTTCTCGACAGACGGTCATATCTTACTTCAGAGCTTCAGCTCTCTGAGACTCCAGGTTACTAGAACTCCAAGTTATTTCAATCCCTCCAGAGTGTTTACCTATCAAATAAGCCATAAGACTTTGTTGTCAGTTTTTTAGTACACCTTACACTATCCTTCCATTGCACTTGATCTAATGGTTGGGAATTCTCCCAGAGTAGATCAACGATTAGAATTACTTTGTGATTTGTTCTTACTCTATATTTCCACAATGCTTGATCTAATGGTCATGATACATCCTGGAGGATCTTATATCAATGACAAGCGTTAGTTCACAACTTCATCCTTCGACAATTTGGGTAGTTGTTGGTAGGAGAAATTGGTTTTTCCCTGAAGAACATACTCCTGGAGTGACGTTGTTGTTGACCTCACTATTGACATGGCACTGGCTGAGTGGTTGCCATGTGTCACATATATTCATGATTTACATATACCTAACATGCCAATTGGACCTTAACACTTGTCACCATCTGATTGCGCCATGTGTCCTTGCTGACATGGATCTCCTAATGTGTCACATGTGCTCCTCCTAGATCTAACAATCATAGGTTCATCTAAAGTTTCTTATAGATATGACAATTGTCATTGCTTTGGGAATATGAAACTTTTGAGACTTCAATATAATCCTCATGAATTAGTGAAGTTATGAATATATCTATCACCGTAGATATTTCCAGTCTTGATCCTATGGCCTTTCTTTGTTCCAGAACTTTGGGGTTCAAGAGTTCTTGGCTCATCTGAGTTGTTTATCAATGGAGTAGGTCAAGGCTTGATTTGGTCTCTCTCTTACAGTTGTTACTCTAGATCAAAAATTGACTAGATTTCTTGATCTGATGGTCGACGCGATTTTGTGACTCTGGGGCTTCGTCCTTTGGGTAATCTTGCTTGTTCTTGGATTATTTTCTCTAGTGTGGTCAACGTCGGATTTGAATGCTACTAAACAACCCTAATCTAAAGGTTCCAATATTCTCAGTCCATATCTACGGTTGTCTTTAGTTTGTTTAATACAAGACTCAGGATATTTGTGGCTTACATTGTTCTTCCATTAAACTCTATTGGATGGTCAAGATTTCATCTGAAGTCCCTACTTGATATTAACGACTGGGAAACCTCTTGAATCTCCTACTTCAGATCTGTCGATTGATATATAATTCTTCCCAACCTCTAACTTCCCCTAAATTTGACAGTCCTAGACTGTCCTGAAATGATAATGGATGGCTCATATACATCATATCTTATGAGCCTCTTGTGCGTCATATATTATGATATTTTGGGTTTATACATAGATTCCAACTGAACCAATATCGTTGATCTATTAGGAATTTGATCCCTATCACGTTTCTACAATGCACTTTCCCTTCTGAGCTTCATTTAACGTTTCTTTCTTCTGATCTATTTCATCGCTATTTCTCCTAAGCTTTTTAATAATTGTTTGTGCATTCATTTATGCAATAATATTCAGTCACTAACCCTCCTGAGATCTTAATTCCTTGTACTTATTTATTGCTTCTGTACATGGATTCTTTGCGTGCTACCTCTCCTGAAATTTAGAATCATAGGATCATGTTGATCTTATCGTGATCAAAAATAACCACAAATTGCTTCTGCCACTAGGTGATCTTCCTTTTTCTCTAATTATTATACATGTTTGACTCATGTTTCCATCAATGAAAACACACTACCAATACTGTCAACAATCTCCCCCTTTCTAAGGGCAACATGTCTATAAAACAAGAATGATTGTATACCTTTGCTCCCCCTATCACTGATATTCTTTTCTATCTGATAGTAAATTTGTTTTCTTCTTAATTTTGTTTTACTACTTCTCTCGCCCTTTGAAATCAATGACAAAGAGTGAGGCTCTGACTATTTTTCTTCCCTTCTGAATTTGCTAACTACTTATCTTAGTCCTTGCTACAAATAAGTAGTATTTTTTATACCAACTTGTAGTGATACCAATGTGTAATGATCAAGTCTTTTAAAACTAATCTAATTATTTTCTTATTTGATAACCAAAATACTCCCCCTGAATTTTTACTATCTTTCCTTTGTCAAATAGGAAAATGGTGTGACTCTTATTGATCTTTCTTGGCATGCTTCTTATTATTATTTCTTTGATATTCTACAAGAATATCAATTGAGGATTGATACCAATTCATCTAATACCAATTTTGTTATCAATTGATCTTTGTTGATTGATATCTATTGAATCTCTCAACTACTTTTTCTCTTCTCCTCTTTTTACAAAATTGACAAAAAGGATCTTTTCTTTCTCCTTATGAGGTCATACTCCCCCCTTAAGGTGATGCTCCTCTTTGTCCGTTTTATCCTTCTTGTAGTATACAACTAACCCTACCAATTGTTGGAGTTACTTCACACACACCTAGGATTTCTTTTTCCTAATGTTTTTCCTATGTTTATTAGTCATTATTCAGTCTCCTATATTTAGGAACAATATTCCTCTAGGTAGAATATTCTCTTCAATTTTCACTCCAGTTTGATCAGTTGAGTGTTGTCTAGATGTTATATTGGGATTATCGCCATGCAACATTGGGATCGTCAGAAGATAATGCGAATTGTCCTTGGGACCATCACCAGACTAGCACATTACCCATTATTCCCTTATATCCTCCTCACTTCACTCTATTTTAGTCAGTTAACTGAAGACTGGTAGACTAGTTAACTCAGCTAGGTGGTAGTTCACTCCCATAACTTCCCGAGAGACTAGAATAGGTGGCAGTTTACTCCCGTAACTACTGGTGTGTGTCTAGATCACTCTATACCACCACTATGGTGCATTGGATTCTCCCGTAACTAATTTTCATTTGATGAATTATGTAGAGTATATCATGTGTAAATTATCATTCATTTATTTGGTTAATGAGAATTCTTCCATTCTTTCTCGCATGCTTCTCTTTTCTTATATTTTCTCTGCAACTATGTATATCAATTCCCTGATAGATATATTTTTTGTAGGTTCAACACATTTACATGGTATCATAGTCGATGAAATGCTAGGGGAAAGCCACACCAAATTATTTTTTGCAGGTACCTAAGATTGAAGACAACAAAAAAATGGAATTCCCAAAAGAATTCATTCTTACACCTTACAAATTATTTGCATGGAAGGAGAAGATGATCATGCATATTCAAAGAAGAGGAGTGTATAGGTTAAACATGAACACAGAGATAGAACCAATATCATCCATAGAAAAATCCAAGTATCTAAATTGAATGGATGAAGCATTTGAAATAATTTAAAGTCTCATTTCTCTTGATCTCCTCTTTCACATATCTTCCTGTAAAACCCTCAATGAAGCCTGGACCACCATGAAAGGGAATTTTGGAAAATAGGAAGAGATGAGGGGACACATTATTGAGGTGGAATTTTTCACATTAGATCCAAAAATCTTCAACAATCTCCAATATTTATTTACCAAATATAAGGATTTACTGTCTCAACTCAAGGATTGCGGGGTTGATAAATCTAAGGAGGAGAAACAAATGGTTCTCACCATTCTCTCCAAACTTGGTCCTGAATTCTCAGTGTTTGTATCCACATTCCATTCAGTCAAATTCACCTCTGGAGCCACCTTGAATATGCCTTTTCTTGAGGAATTTATCGAATCTTTGACACAAGAGCAAACCAAGATCATCAATATGGGAAAAATAAAAGGCCCAAAGGCGCATGCATTTACTGTGAAATATGGAAATGGTCATCAATATCATAAATATAAAGATAAAGACAAAAGGAAATCTCATGCAAATCCGAAGAAGGAAGCCTACTCAAAACCCTTTCCTCTGGATTCAAAGGTGGAAAGGGAAGAAAAGGGGATAAATGTGCATACTTCCATAAAGCATTCCATCCTGAATCCACATGTATGAAAAAAAAAATAGATCTAATGACCCAAATACTTCATCAAAACAATCTTGGAGATCACATCCTTGAGGGTGCTAAGATGAAGAAGCCAGAAGATCAAAATCCCAAGAAAGGAAATTCTAGCCATGCTTTGATTTCCATCAACTCCTCTCTCGATGCTTGGATCGTAGATCCAGGAGAATCACACCACATGGATACTACTAAAGATTTATATTCTTCATTGGGTGCATGAAGAGGTCCTCTTATTCTTATGGGGGACAACTCTCCAATCAAGGTCACTGACAAACGAAGGATTGAACTAACCCACAGAAGCTTTGAGAATGTGCTAAACATTCCCAAACTTTCCTACAATCTTCTCTTCGTGTATCAGATGAAAAATTACGGCACTGGAAAGAAAGTCATATTCACACCTGATGCAGTGGATATCTATGATATGCAAACCAATTCCAGTGTTTTTACTAGTGAGGTAAATCATCAATCTAGGCTTTACACATTTTATGAATTTATTGAACTAGACATTTTTTTACTGCTTACCCATGCTGATGAAAGTAGTAGGATATCTCACAAAAGGTTTGGGCATTTAAATTTCAGATATATGCAACAACTTAGTAAGCAGGGATTGGTTGATGGTCTACCCGACATCCATTTCTCCAAAGGAATTGTGAGGGATGTGTTCTTGGAAAACACCCTCAAGAGAAATTCAACAAAGGAAAGACACAAAGGGATTCCTCTCCTTTAGATATGATCCATAGTGACCTCATGGGACCTTTTTTTCATCCATCAATTAGAAAATCAAGGTACGTGCTCATTTTTTTTTATGATTTCTCATGCTTCACATGGATTTTCTTTCTCATGAAAAAATTAGAGGTCTTTCAACACCTCAAATATTTCAAAGCCCTTATTGAGACATAGTCAGGAAAGAAAATCAAAATCCTATGAACTGATAACAGGGGAGAGTATGTCGACCATGAGATCCATAATATTTCTTATGAGGAAAGGATTCAATTTTGGCACACAGTTCCCTATACTCCACAAAAAAATGAAGTTGTTGAGCGGAAAAATGGATCTCTAAAAGAGATGGCATCTTGCATGTTACATGCAAAGTCACTTCCACAAAGATTATGGGTCAAAGCACTTAATTTTGAAACCTACATTCAAAACAGATCTCCCCATAGATCTGTTAAGGATAAGACCCCCTACCAGGCTTGGAGCAGCCTCAAACTAGAAGTGACCCACTTTGGTATTTTCGATTCACGTGCATGGGCCCAGATTCCCTCTAAAAAGAGGAAGGCAATTCATCCACAGAGAACATAGTGTATATTTGTTCGATACCCCTATGGTGTGAAGGCATATAGACTTTTTGATCTTTCCTTAGACTGGATCATCATTGAGCGAAGTTTCCAATTCGAGGAAAGTGTCTCGTATGTACCTCAGAAGTTGCATGCATAAACCTTGTTTCTTCCACCTGTAAGAGATGATGAGCATGCACATGCAAACTCTTATTCAAATGAGAGTTCTGATTCAAAGGAATCGGATGATATAGATACAAAGTTAGTAAAGTCAGATGTAGATTCAGTGCATCCAAATGTAGATGCAGAGATAGAGCAGAGGCCCAAGTGGGCCCAGAGCAACAGATCTTCTTAGTGATCCAGCTAATACTAGGAGGAATCGATTTGATTTCTAGGATATTCATCTTTCACTCACTGTCACTAAACCATTGCCACCCTGGAATATTTTGTTAGTTCAGTCTTCACATCCATGGTATTATGGTGAGGTTGTTGGAAATCCCTTTTGGGAATCTTCCATGCAGGAAGAGTACAATTCCCTCCTCGAGAACCATACTTGGGATCTGGTTCCCCTTCCTTCTGGAAGGAAACTTGCCAGGTGTTGATGAGCCTACAGGACCAAGAGCATAGCAGACGGACAAATTAGAAGATGCAAATATAGTCTTAATGCGAAAGGATTTCATCAACTGCATGGCATTGACTATGATGAGACCTTCTCTCTAGTAGAGAATATGTTTCCATACATTTGGCACTTTCCATTGTAGCAACCAAGGGATGGAAATTCCATCATATGAATGTGAAGAATGTCTTTCTTCACGGCGATCTCTCTAGGGAGATTTATATGGAGCAGCCCCAGGGATTTATGGAGGATTCATCTTTGGTCTTTTGACTGAAGAAGTATCTTTATGTCCTTGAGTTGGCTCTGAGAGAATGGTATGCCAAGATGGACTCCTACCTACTATCATAGAACTTTGTATGTTTTAAATCAGACCCGAATGTGTACATGCTCGGGATGAATGATTCACTTCTACTCCTAGTTTTGTATGTTGATGATTTTTTGATCACCGGTTGCTCAACTTCAGTGATTGTTAAAGTAAAGAGGATTCTATATGATAGGTTATTGATGACAGAAATGAGTTTTCTACACTTCTTCCTTGGACTCAAGATCAGTCAAAATGCATCAGGCATCAAACTTTCTCAGGACAAGTATGCACTAGTTGACTCCTTGAGATATTTCACATGGTGGGGAAACTCCATTGGTTGAAAACACACTATATAGACAGCTAGTGGGGAGCTTGTTATATCTCACACACTCTAGACCAAACCTCTCCTATGCAGTTAGCACAGTTTCCAGGTTCATGCAGGATCCGCATGAGCTACATTGGACAACTACAAAGCATATCCTTTGATACGCACATGGAACCATCACCTTTGAGATTCGTTATGAAAGAGACTCTACAATGGATCTCATCGGGCTCACTGATTTTGACTGGGTTGGCGATAGCATTGATCGCAAGTCCACATATGGTTACTCACTCAGTGCTGGTTCCGGGCCTATATGTTGGTCGATTAAGAAGTAAGATTCTATTGCTCTATCTTCAGTCAAGGAAGAGTACAAAGGATTAGTTAACATGGTATGCCAAGATGGAATCCTAACTGTTGTCATAAAACTTTTAATTTTTTAAATCAGACCTGAATGTCTACATGCTCAGGATGGTTGATTCACTTCTACTTTTAGTTCTATATGTTGATGATTGTTTGATCATCGGTGGCTTGAATTTAGCGATTCTTGCAGTCAAGAGGATTCTACATGACAAGTTTTTAATGATGGACATGGGTCCGCTACACTTCTTCCTTGGACTCAACATCAATCAGGATGCATTAGGCATCAAACTATCTTAGGCCAAGCATGCACGAGATCTCCTTGAGAGATTTCACATGAAAGACTACAAGTCTTCTCTGACTCCTTTTCTATTAGGAGTCAAAATTAAGGATGGTGGGAAAACTCCACTAGTTGAAAACACATTGTATAGATAGCTAATGAGGAGCTTGTTGTATCTCACACACTTCAAAATAGACCTCTCATATGCAGTTGGAACAGTTTCCAGGTTCATGCAGGAGTCTCATGAGCTACATTGTAAGGCTGCAAAGTGTATCCTTCGATATGTATAGGGAACCATCACCTTTGGGATTCATTATGCAGCAGAATCTACATTAGATCTCATCAAGTTTACTGATTCTAACTGGGTTGGTGATAGCACTGATCGCAAGTCCACATCTAGTTACTCACTCAATCTTGGTTTTGAGCTTATCTATTGGTCGAGAAAGAAGCAAGCTGCCATTGCTCTATCTTCAGCCGATGCAGAGTATAGAGGGGTTGTTAACATAACCATTGAGACTATATGGCTACAACAGTTTCTCACTGAGTTGGGAATTCAGTTTCATCGGTTGATCATCATATGTTGTAACAACCAGAGCACTCTGAAGTTCTACAGAGATCCAGTTCAGAGACAATGGACGAATCACATAGAGATCCACATGCACTGCATTCAGAACTTAGTACATGAGAGGATCATTGACATGCAGTTATTTCCTTTAGCAAAACAAACTGTAGACATCTTCACCAAGACCTTCACTAAGCATAAGTTCCATTCTCTGTGCAGTCGTCTTGGAGTGAAGGACAAATTTTCCTAGAAACTGTCAGTTCTTCCTTTTACATACATTGTACTTTGAAGGGGGGGGTTTCCCATGAGGTTTTCCCTCTTTCCTCGCTTTATTTCAGTGTATATTTTGTATCTGGGTACCTATCATGGCCTCATTGTCAGGACCCGTTCTTTATTTTCACCATAGTGATGTTCAGGGGGGTTTTGGAGTTACTTCACACACACCTAGGATTTTTTTTTCCTAAGGTTTTTCCTATGTTTATTAGTCATTATTTAGTCTCCTATATTTTAGGAAGAATATTCCTCTAGGGAGAATATTCTCTTCAGTTTGATCAGTTAAGTGGAGTCTATATGCTACATTGGGATTATCACCATGCAACATTGGGATCATCATCGGCTAATGTGCATTGTCCTTAGGATCATCACCAGACTTGCACATTACCCATGATTCTCCGATCTCCTCCTCACTTCACTTTGTTTCATTCAGTTAATTGAAGAATGATAGACTAGTTAACTCATCTAGGTGTAAGTTCACTCTCGTAACTACCCGAGAGATTAGACTAGGTGGTAGTTTACTCTCGTAACTCTTTGTGTGTGTCTAGATCACTCTAGACCACCACTATGGTGCATTGTCTTCTCCTCCAGTGCCCATTGGTTGAGTAACACATAGTATATCATGTGTAAATTATCATTCATTCATTTGGTTAATGAGAATTCTTCCATTCTTTCTCTCTTGCTTCTCTTTTCTTCTATTTTCTCCGCAACTGTGTATTTCAATTCCCATTTATATCTATTATGTGAAGGTTCAACACATTTACACCAATGATTTTTCTTTTGAACACTAATATTTAGATAGTCAACATTTTCCATATGTTATTTTAAAAACTCTTGGCATAATCCTTTGATTTGGTAGAAACCAATTTAAACTTCTTTTTGTTTTTTCTTTCTTTGGCTAACAGATTATGACATCATCGGGATTTGATATTTATATTCTTCTATAGGCACTTCCCTTTCTTGAGCTTGATCTATTTCATTTTGAATTTCGCATTCCTTGTTAGGACCTTCACTTATCATTTTCGTATTATTAATTTCTTCATTTTTAGGTGCAATATCATCTTTCTTGATTTCTCTTTCATATTTTATTCTCCATACCTTTTTATGAGACATTTTGGTTTTTGGACCTTTTCTTTCTAATTATGTTTTTGGAGATTTTTCATCTCCTTTCTTCTTCCAAAGTTTATTAGGTTTTCTCTTTGACTTGAATGAATTATTTGTGGATTTATTTTTTTAGTTCCTGTAGTTTTGGGATTTGTGCCCAAACCTATCAAAGTAACATCTCATTGTATGAAAACATTTTGTTGTGTGCCCAAAAAAATTGCATGTCCAACATCTAATTGAGTTTTTGGATTTTCCTATATATCCTTTATCTAGTTTCTTGCAGTCCATTTCTTTATGGACAAAGTTATGAAAAGAAAAGAAATAGCCATTGAAGGTGTTTCCATTCTTGAAATTATTTTGGCTTGAGAGATCTTTTTTTTTATTTTCTTCTTCCTTTTTACTTTTATAACTTCCTTCCTTAACAAAGTTCATGACTTGTAATTGTTTTGTAAATGCACATTTTCCTTTTGAGAAGGATGATTCTTTCTCATGTTTGTAAATGGTGCTCCACTTGTTACGGTCTTCTTTCTTATTGTATCCAAGACTAGTTTTTTCATCAACTGATCTTTGACTATTCCAAATATTATCTAGGATAGCTAAGCTATTTTGGAAATTGACATTTTTATTGGTCTTTTTGTTCATCTTTTTGAGATTAACTATTTCTAATTTCAACATGTGAAATAATTCTTCCCTTTTGGATGATTGCATCCTCTGGGATTCTTCATTTTTCTTGGCCTCCTTGAGTTGAATATTTAGATTTTCATTATTGTATTCATTTATCTTCTTAAGTTTGATCATTTCTGATTTTAACATGTGACATGTCTCTTCCTTTTTAGTCAATTGTATCTTCAGGGATTCTTCCACTTCCTTAGCATGTTCAAGTTGAGTTTTTATATTGATGACTATTTATTCCATCTCATTCAAGACTTCTTTGCATTTAATAGTTTTTTCATATGTATTCAACTCTTCCATATATTTTGTTAGATAAAAAACTTTAGTTCTCAATATTTTAATTGGATATTCTGGGCTTATTTTGTGTTCTTAGCTTCTTCAATTTGAGTCATTAGATCTACATTAGTACTTTCATTTATCTTTTTGAAATTGATGATTTCCAATTTCAACATGTGGCAAGAATTTTCTTTCCTAGTTAATTGTATATTCAAGATTTCTTCACTTTATTTAGTTTCCTCAAGTTGAGTCTTTAGACTGTTAACCAATTCTTCTATTTATTTTAATACTTATTTTCTTTTATTATCATGTTTCTTCAATTCTTCTATTTCCTTTATTAGATGATCTTCAATTTTCTGATCTCTTTTTCTTTCTCTTCTAGCTGAACTATTTGTTTATTTTTTTCATGGCTAGATTGATCTAACTGGTGAAGTAGCAACATATCCTTATGTTGGAGTTTCTCCAATTCTTCTAGAGTGCACATAGTTGTGTACTCAATATAGTCAAGAAAATACTTAGTAAATTCAATATATATATCATTTCTTGGTTCCATACTAATCACTTCAAATGTAGTTATAACATCAGTCTTAAAATCTAATAGTTTTTATTTAGTGAATACTGAGGTATTCCTCAATTCCTTGATGAGGTTGTCTTATTCATTGTTAACTGGGGTTTGCATCAAATCCTACATTTCATTATGATTAGAAATGTCTTTCTTTGTATTATGTTCTTCAATCTAACTGTAATTTTCCTTTTCTTTATCTTGATAGGAATTCTCTTCTTCTAAGTTTTGTTCTTTATTCTGACATGATTTCTCTTCTTCTCGTGCTTCATTCTGATAACATTTTTGTAGTTGGAGCCATAATTCTTTAGCATATTTGTAGTGCTTCATATTTTCTTTGACTTTGTCTGACAATCCATCCTGGATTGCTTTTAAGGCTACTAAATTGTTTCCCCTTGCTTCCTTTGCATTTTTAGTTTTTCTCTTTGAAGTAGTTAAGTGCCAAGGCTTACTCACTACTAAATCCAAAACTCTAGATCCTCTTGACTTCAGATATATTTTCATATATTCCATCCATGAAGAATAATTTGTTCCATCAAATAAGGGAGCTTCATTTGTGGAGATAGCAATTTGTCCACCCATTTATTTAGAATCTACCTTCTAGTGTTTAAATTGTGTTGAAGGAACCCACTCTGATACCAATTGTTTGAAATGTACACTTGATACTGAGAGGGGAGGCGAATTAGTGTCATAAAACTTTGGGCAATTTTCCACTTTTCATAAATTAATTGAACAACATATATTTATTTCAATTTCTCAACCAATATATAACAGAACAAATATTTTATTTATTTATTTAACTTGAGTGAATACATAAGATCAATCTTCATCTTCAAACAATTATGAGAGATTGATCTCTCTATTACAAGACCCAGCTTGTAGTTCTCAGATCCAACTGAGAAATGAGGAATCCAAACCTCATAACAAGTCCCAGCTTGTTGATCTCATATCCAACTGAGATATGAGGAATCCAATCCTCATACAAGACCCAACTTGTAAGCATTCACCAACCCGATAGAACGAACCTTCATTCAATCCATTATATATAAATTTATATACTTCAACAAATTCATCTACATTTTTTGTTCATCATACTTCTTTGTTTATATAGTCTTCCAATTGGTGTCAACTTGATTGATTATGTCTTTTGATAATGAATCATTGCACCCTTTCATTCATTTTAATAATAATAAATTATATTATGACTATTATTAATAGTTTGTTAGAGACTTCAAATCCCTTGCAAATTGTTTTAGCATTTTAACCCATCACTAATTATTGCAAACATGTGCTTCCTTCAAGCCATTCTTTTCAAATGATCGTGGGCTCATTACTATGGACTTAATCTGCATTTGCACTTCCTTCATTATTATTCATATAATATCGTGATAGGGATAATTCATCATCATATATATGTTTATAAACCTTTAAGAGTCGATCACAGTCATGGATCAAATTCATTATTTCGATCCCACACTTCCGTTGCATCCTTAGTTCTCAATAGATCTAAATCAAGTTGTTACTTCGCTATCTAGTGCATTTTCATGTACCTGGAATTGATAGATGCTTAGATTTTAACTCCCCTTTGTTTTTCCTATGACCAAACTGCTATGACTGAGGGTGGTGTCTAAGTGCTAACCCAATCTATTGCTTAATTTATTATCAAAATCAACAATCACATTTTAATTGCACGTTGAGATGGACGATTGTTATTTACTTCGTAGCTTGATCCTTTGGGACTTCCAGCCCCTTGCACTCTTCCAACTCTCCCAGATAAAATTTCATTAGAGTGCGTATTAGCACTTTCTACTTGATAACCTCCACATGGTCAGGATCTAGGACCGTGGGCTTAACCATTCCAAGCGTTGTTTTGTTAACGCTTTCCTAATTAGCTTCTTTACCTTACCATGTGACCGGTGTTGGAACCAAGTCCTCTAGTACTTCGGCCTTCAGGATATCTGGCCTTTGTAATATTCCAACTCCCCAGAGTAAACTTCACCGAAATACAGATTATCTATTTAATCATAGATCAGACGGTTTTGTATTAATATGTGGTTGAGTGGACATTTTTTGCAACCTCAACAAGATGTTTTGTTAATGGCCTTATTATTGTGCACTTTTAGACAAGTTTTAGGATCTTGACCATGAATCTTCCTTCTCGACGGATGATCGTATCTTACTTCAGAGCTTCGGCTCTCTGGGACTCTAGGTTACTATAACTTCGAGGTAGTTCAATCCCTCTAGAGTTTTTACCTACCGAATAAGTCATAAAGATTTGTTGTCAATTGTTTAGTACACCTTACGCTATCCTTACACTGCGCTTGATATAATGGTCGAGAATGCTCCTAGAGTAGATCAATGGTTAACATTACCTTGTGATTTGTGCTTACTCTATATTTCCACTATGCTTGATATAACGGTCATGATACATCCTGGAGGATATTAGATCAACGACCAGTGTTAGTTAGCGACTTCGTCCTTCGACGCTTCAGGTAGTTGTTGGTAGGAGAAACTGGTTTTTCCCTGAAGAACATACTCCCAAAGTGTCATTGTTGTTGACATCATTGTTGACATGGAACTGGCTGAGTGGCTTCCATGTGTAACCTAGATTCATGACTTACATATACCTAACATGCCAACTAGACTTGACAATTGTCACCATCTGATTGTGACTTGTTTCCTTCCCGACGTGGATCTCCTAATGTGTCACATGTCCTCCTCCTGGATCTAACGATCGTAGGTTCATCTAAAGTTTCTTATTGATTTGATATTTTTCGTTGCTTCGAGAATATGATGATTTTGAGACATCGATCTAATCCTCCTGAATTAGTGAAGTGTCGAATACATCTATCATCGTAGATCTTTTATGTATTGATCTTTTGGCCTCTGTTTCTTCTAAAACTCCAGGGCTTGGGATTTCTTGGCTCATTTGAGTTATTTATCATCGGAGTAGGTCAAGGTCAGAGTTGACCATGCTCTGAAATTTGTTACTCCAGATCAACGGTTGACTGGATTTCCTTATCTAACGATCGAAGGGCATACGTGACTCCAGGGCTTTGGCCTTCAAGTAATATTTCTTGTTCTTGGATTCTTTTCTTTGGAGTGGTCAGCGCCAGAGTTGACTATTGCTACCCAAACCTGATCTGACGGTTCCAGTATTCTCACTCCAGATCGACGATTTTCATTAGTTCGTTTAATCTAAGACTTGGGATATTTGTGGCTTACACTATTCTTCCACTAAAAATGATTAGATGGTCAATATTTCATCTGAGGTCCCTCCTTGATCTTAATGGTTGGTAAACCTCCCGAAGCTCCTACTTGTAACACCCCAAGTTTTGAACCCCCATTTTAAATAATGTATTGTTACAATGTTGAGAGGCCAGGGTGCCCAAACAATTATTAAAAGGCCAGTGTGCCCAAGACATGTAATGTTTTTTAATCATTATTAATAATAAATACATGGCTAGCTACTAGATGGACAAGGACTATAGTTATAGGGGGCTATGATTCCACAAGAGAGGGGGCTTGAAGGGATAAGTGTTTATTCCTATTTTAATTGCCCCTTTTTGTCTAAGGGAGGGGATCAATTACGTGAGATTCTTGGGGAAGTCTAGGAGGTTCTTGATTCCCCACGAAGTTACTTAAACCTGCCTCTAGTCTAATGGAGGGGTTTGAATGATGGATTTTTCATCAATTTCCTGTACGTTCATTCATTTCCCTCACGCACTTTCATGCACCCACTTACCCATTCATTGATCCATCCTCATCTGCATCTTGGCCTGGGAAAGGAAACTGAACTACTAAATAATTAGCCATGATATGGTGGTCTGTAGTGGTTGTTGGTGTGATCCAGCCATGACTTGAGGCCTGCATGTCTGAGATGTGTTGGCCTGTGTCCAGCGTTGCTCACAGTTGTGAGTCCTGAGATTTCCATCATTGAGATTCTGGACCAGTTGTGCTGGAGCCCAAATAAGGAGAAGGACTTCCTGAGGGATTGTGTGGCAGAGAAGGGTGGAGGTACATTCTCTTGGGTGGTGCAATATGGGTAGAAGATATCTGGGTACTTGGATTGTTGTGAGAGCTGGGAATCCTATGAGATCTTGGGTGTTGACTGGTTTGGGAAGACAAGTAACACTCTAGAACCGTCCTTGTGGATTCATAGCCCTAGCTCGGGGGTGACACTGCTTTTGAGTTTTGGAACAATAGTGTCTACGGTTGGGTGGAACGTCCTTTGTCTGTAGCCAGTTGGTGTTATCTTTCATAAAGATAAGTGCTCTCTATTATGGTATCATTTACATGTATATGAATGAATTTCCTATGTATAGTTAATTATCATTTAATTGAATCTTTAGACTATGCATTTTGCTAACTATTGTTGTGCATGTCGCTAAATTCTTTTCTTTTATGCATCCTTAAATTTTAAAAGGGTATTGGTAAGAGAAATAAGTCCAAGGGCAGGCTTGAAGGTAGCGTACCTCGGCCTGTGGGTGGTTGGGTATGTTACAGTTTGGTATCAGAGCTGCTGGTTGAAACATTGGGCCTGTATGGGCCGAGTCTGTTGGTCAGAGTCTTGTGGGTACAGATCAAACTCTAACCATGGAGATGAAAAACTCAAGAGGAATGGCATTGCAAAATCTGCATAGGAGTTAGATCACCAGAGACCCATTGTAAGGGGTTGGAAGGATCATGACTATCCCCTTCAAATTTGGGAGCGATCACCACTGTAGGATTAGGAGATATTTGGGATCATTGGATTGGAGGATAGGTGAGCAGGGGTTGTCTGATAAAAAGGAAGCAAGGGTTAAGGTCATTGTTGCGCCTCTTTTGTCACCGAAATGAGAAAAACAAAGGTGCTTACAAGCCCAGTTGGGTTAGCTAGGCAAGACAGCAGTGAAGGTAAAAGTTAGAAACAACAAACATGTAATATAAAAAAAAGACTAAGCTAAGAAAAATAAAAAAAATTAAACTAGAGTGCATAAGGACATTAGAACAAAGAACAAACAAGACTCATGCCACCAATGGAAAGTATTGTATTAGTGGAAATAAAACACCAAAGAGAAAGGGATACTTTGGGTTCCTTCTTCCTCCAAGGGAGGGCTCTTGAACCCCCAATATTGAGCTCTTCTTACAACTTGAAAACTTGAAAGAAATGGTGAAAGAATCCCAAGCTAATTCACTCAAAAGGTGATGTGAATAGATCCAATGAAATACTGTTTCTATGCTCTTGACAAGGAAAGAGGATCCTCCAAGAGAATATAGACATCATAACAATACAAATTAATTCCTTGAATATGTAGTGCACCCATGGCCTCTTTTTATAGCATAACTTTGAGGTATTATTCAACTAGCTTTTAGTGTGAACAAGGGGCTATTTAGGGCAACTTTAGGTCTTTGACTAGCCACCCAGCCAGATTCAGCCGAGAATTGGATGTCAAATCAACTTAGAAGTTGAACCAAAAGTGGGTGGGAGGCCGAACAATATCATAAATGCGTCATTCTGAGGTGTGTGTGGCTTTTTGCGTCCATAGTCATGCATTGAGCGCATGTGCATTTTCCCGTCATTTTCGACTGGAACACGTGAACGTGCTTCCTATATATCCTTAGTGCATGCTTATTTTATAACTAGTTCTATAGTTTTGGACCTTTTGGAAATGATTTTTTGGTCATTTTTTGTCCATGGGTGAACTAATATCTATTTGAAGATGTTGGATTCCTGTAACCATTTGCGGACGAAATTTCAATGATAACATATGCCCCCTGATAGATGAGGTTAGGAGAATACGTATAGCCAAAATTCATCAATGTTTCTTCTACTAAGAGTACCATTGTAAGAAAGAGAAATAATGAGAGTATCAAGAGGGAACTGTTGGAGGGAAAGGGGAACTTGTAGTACCCAACGTTTCACAAGGTGTGAAAAATAAATTGTGTACAAACGAGGCGAGCATGCCCCATGCTCGTGTCACGTAGCTCAAAAAATGTGTAAGAAAGTAACTAAAGTAGTGTGTTGGTGAAGATGACTGTGGTACCCTCGGGGGCGTGTTGATAAGAGAAGAGGACAATTCTGATGGGGAACAATACTCTGAAAAATAGGCAATGACACCTGTAGTAAGTATCAAGGATTTCGTAGGCATTGCAATCGTCGCGAAGTAAGACCCACCGCAACATGAGAAAGTGTTGAAGTCGAATGTTATGGGGGTCAATGACAACAAAGAGAAATGATTGTTCTCCCTATGTCATCTGAGACTGCTCATTGTAAAGGTAATGAGAGTCAAGATATTGTCTCCCTTCTGGAAACTATGTTGATGTTGACAAAAAGGGAGATGCAACTCCAAGAAGCAAAGGGCTCATTGAAATCCACTGGATGAGATCAGGAACTGATGAGGTACATGGACGAAGTCAAGATGTGGTGAGACTCAAGACTGCCCTTGGTTGGGGATATATGTGAAGTATAAGTGGAAGCAACTGTACAACTAAGTTGAGTGTCAGGGGGACAACCAGACGTGGGATAAGTTGTGTCAGAGGTGAGACAAAGTGAACAAACTCAGAGAGTAGAGGTAGGTGGCTTGTGGGATACTCGGGATTTATGGATGATGTCAATGGGATTAGGTGATAAGGAATGCCCAAACCAAGGGAGACATGGGTTGTGTTTGCCAAAAATGAAGAAGGTCACCAAAGGTGACGACATAAAGATATGTAAAATGTTGGAAACAACGACTTTGTACAATTACAAAAAGAATTAAAAAATAAGGTGGGATAATAATGCAGATACAGAAACGGGTGCCCCAGTGTAAGATGACTTGGCCTAAGGATGGCGAAAGTTGTTTGGAAAACAAGTGGAGGTTTGGGGCCCCATAGGCGGGTTTCTGTATTAGGGAAATGTATGGAGGGCAATTTGCAGATGGGAAAACTGATGGTGGATGAAATGGATGGTTAATGATGCTACGGGAGTTTAGTCAAAATAAAACCATGAGGAAGTACCCTGGGAGTCCATTGGGTAGGCTAGAAAAATGAGGGGAAGGAGTATGTGTCTGATTCGCGACATGATGTAAGACTATCAGGACTCCCATCCCTAAATGGTGAGAGCAGCATGAGTGTCAAAGTGCCTCGGGGGGATGATGAATGGGACAAATCATGTGGGTGAGAGTGCTACCAGGTGACAGTACCGAAATGCGGTGGAGGTGATGGTACTGCAGAGCCAGATGTAGGGATCCTAGAGGTAAAAATCAGAGGGTGTGACTGGGAGATGCATCTTGATATTTAGAGGGAATGACTACATGCCAGTGCTAAGGATATACCTGAATGAAGGTTGTTGAGATATGATGATCTAGTACCTGTACACATGAAAAACAAATACTAGACGTGAATAATATCTAAAGAGAAAGATCATTTAGTGGTTATTCAATAATGTAAGCATGCGTACTTGAGAAGAATATGAGAAAAATGTCCCCCGATGGCTAAGGATGAAAAGTGGCCCAGGGACTGTCATGGTGTAGATGATGGGGTGCTAATCTCGTGGCTGAAGATGGATCAAAAAATGGACGCCTGGAGCTCCCTGAATTGAGTCTGGAAGTTTGGAAAAATGGACTATATATAGTTGTAGGGCCCACAATGCCACCTCATTTGTACCTGTTGTGTTATTGAGTGGAAGAACAAGTTTAGAGGAGTTTTGGAGATTCTAGGAGATTGAGGCAGTCGATTTAGGACCAGTGAACTTTAGGTTAGTTGTCATATCATCCTGCATAGAATAAGGGTTTATGTTTTTGGGCAGGGCTTGTATGGAGGGTCGTACAGGGGTGTTTGTAGGTGTGGGCCCCCAGTGGGTGGGTGATCAAGAAATTTGTGCGTACGGGTGCGCGCCTGTAATTCGAACATCCACACATGGGGGAAACCTAATTGGGAGAATAGGCACACATGGCATGCGTGCCTGTTCAAGTAACAACAACGCATGCATGCATGTTTGTAATTCTAATAGTTGTGCATGTGTGCGTCGTTGTGTAGTGAACAGGAGCGCTATGAAGTGCACCTGTGTGTGCGACAAGGGCACATGAATGCACCTCTATGTGGCCAAAAGTCATGCATGATTGCATGACTGAGGGATGAATAGGCACGCATGTGTGCATGCTTGTGGGGTAAAACAGCCATGCCTTGGAGGCAAAGCTGAAAGGTGTAAAAATTGATCTTTTTTGGAGATTTTGAAGTTTGTATGTTTGAGATGGCTGATCAAGTATTGTATATGTGGATGCATGTGATCATTTGGACGATGATGATTCACTGGAGAGAGAGATATTGGTCCCAATTGCGGCAGGCCGTGACCAATGAGGAGTCGGGAGTCCGTGACACTTTGATAGTGTGTGGGCTACTAAAGTTCTTTGAGTGCCCCCTGATACAGGCCCAGGAGTACCTCCTGTAGTTCTTGATTCGGATGTGGAGTTTGGATATTCATTGTTGTATGGTGCAGGGTGAGAATTTGACCTTCACTACGGTCGAGTATGTATATTTCTTGATGGGGCTCCCTTTTCGGGGAACTCTCTTATCGGTGGAGCCCATAGTACTTAGGGATGGGTAGTTGGTTGTCCTAGGCCAGAGGTATAGTACGAAGGAGAACTTTATGTCAGGATCTGTGGTGAGTATTGGGGCAATAGATGCCCTGGTTCATCGTTATGGCAGCGATGGTTGTAAGGGTATATGGGTCCCTCGCGACTCAGTAGATCAATGGTGGTCAGCTGAGGATTATGAAGAGGGTGCTAGCAGAAGAGAATTTTTCCTGGGGCTTGATGCTACATGCCAAGATGGTAGGGCAACCAGACAAGTGTCGAGCTATAGACTTAGGGGAGTTTTCCTTTGGTTCGATCTTGGTGGCATGGTTTCTAGAGAGGGTGCCTATGTTGCACCTGAGATTGTTGTTGGGTGCACCTGGTGTGTGAGAGTCATGACTGCAGTGATGGTTAACAATTTTGATTCACCACGGTGGTGGGGAGGGTGGCCACTATTTCACAGTCGAGGCTGCACAGGTGTGGCATCAGATGCCACAGATTATACTGCGGTACCCATACTTCGGGGTGGACTTTTTGGATCATTCGAAGATGGTGTTACCTCCAGGAAAGGTGTTCGATCACAGAGCTATGGTGTGATATTGTTATTTTGTAGATAGTATAGCATGTATATTTTGATGTATGGGTGTATGTTGATGCTATCATTTGTTTGTTGTATGTGCCAATGTGGGGCCTTGCAGACATGAGGTGGAGTTTGTTAGAGAATCGGCTCGTTAGGGGCTGGTGAGACCTCTACGGGGAGAGCCGCAGGAAGGAAAGAGACGACGACGGGAGGATGTTGGGGTGAGGCATGTTGATGATGAAAGAGTGGCTAGGAGATGTCATTTTGACGACCCTGGTGCAGGGCCATCACATGATCCTCCGACCAAGGACAGGAGAGAGTTTGAGGATATTCACTGTCGCTTGGAGGCGGTGCTATAGGAAGTGCCCCAGGGCATGTGGTCGCAGATCCATGACGAGGGTGTCCTAGAGAAGTGTGTGGGGGTTCTGTTGGTGTGGTGGACCATGGTCCGGAGAGCAATAGTAGTAGGTGTTGTGATGACTGGGCGGCTACCTTCAAGTCTGGAGGGAACGATAATGGGTGGGGCACCACCTCCTGAGAGGGGACGAGGTGGTGATGCTCCAGAGGCACCATGAGTGTCTTTGTATGTATTTATATGTTTTGTGGTATTTATATAGGCCTGCGAGCTTACTTGGTGTAGTGACACCAGTTTTGTATCTATAGGGGTGAGGTGGTTCACCGGCCTATGGATCTTGTATATGTATGATATATTTTTTGTAAACATTTGGATGGCACATTTGACCAATATATATATATATATATATATATATATATATATATTGGGATCTTGGTGATGTTTACATGTTTTTTTTTGTTTTTGTTGATGATGTCTAATTTATATGTTGTGACAGATTATTGATGTTTGATGTATGCGTACTAGTAGCTTGATGTGATAAATGCCAATCTAACACTAGGTTAGCCATGTTATTTTGTTTTTTATTAAATTGTCTTGGAATATGTGTAAATGTGATGGAATCAAAATGTCGAGATAAAAGTCTAACTTGCAGGTATTTGCAGAAGAGGCAAGGATTGTGAACGCGGTACACATTATTGAGCTGGAGGACAACCAGTTGGGAATCTAATAGAATGTTAAGGTGAAAAATATGGCGATGGTTGGGCTCAGCAAGGAGACCAATGACGGTGGTGTATTCTGCTTGATTGTTGGTGGCTGAGCCTGAACATATGCCACTGGAGTGGAGTAGTTCATGTGAGGGTGAACAGAGGGCCCAATCAGCTGAAGCGAGATTCTGTGTCCAACGACTAGCTCTATCGGTGTAACCGATGTGGTAGGCCGGTGGCACCTGTCGCTAACATGAGTGATAGATTAGACATGAGGTATGGATGAAAGAAGATTAAAAAATCTACAAAAACGTACAAAAAGAAAAAGCCTAATGTAGAATGGCTACGCTCAGGTGTAAAATTTCTTTAAGTAAAACCCGTTGATGGGTTCTTTGAGAGGGTGGCCTTTGAGAGAGGCTAGAACGTACACACCTTTAGTAAGGCAATGTTGGATGATATAAGGTCAATGCCATAGTGACTCGAATTTTCCATAGCCAAGGGTGTCGTGAGCGATATTGTAAGTGAGGATGAGGTCACCTTCGTTGAATGAGCGAAGGTTGATATGGAAATCAAAGGTGTCCTTTGACCATTTTTTGGCTGCCTCATTATTCTGTAATGAAGATCGACGATTTTCATCTAAGGATTCTAAGTTCAGCAAATGTTGCTCCATTGGAGCAGTGTCAGGTAATATCTCAATAGCGGTGCGTAAGGTGGGAATTTTGCACTCAATAGGAAGAGTATCCTCGACCCCGTGTACTAGATGAAATGTTGTGAAACCAATGGTAGTTTTCACTGTCGTGTGATAGGCCCATAGTGGGGAAAATAACATATGATGTCTATTGGTCTTATGTTTCTTGACCATGCGCTGCAACATGGTTTTGAGGACTTTATTGACTGCTTCAACCTGCCCATTTGAATGAGGGTAGTATGGGGAGGAAAAATCAGGGGAAAATCCTAACTTGGATGAGATTTCAACGAAAATCTCATTCTGAAAATGTTTCTCGTGATCAAAGACTAGTTGTAGTGATACTCCAAAGCGGGAAATGACATGATTAAAGAAAAAATGTGTTGCAATGTCGACGGTGTTGTTGAAGGTAGGCATGGCTTCAACCCACTTGGTGAAGTAATCGACTACAATGAAGCTGTATTTGTGTCCATTGTTAGATGGAGGTTTGCAAGTCATGAAGTCTATGCCCCATTTGCAGAAGGGGCTAACGATGATGACTGGGTGTAGAAGAGAAGGTGGTGCTCATGCTTTTTTGGCATAAAGCTGAAATTTGTCACATCATTTCACTGCATGGATACAATCATGAAAAAATGTAGGCTAGAAGTAACCAGCGTGAATGATTTTCTGAGCAGTGGACATCCCTGAGAGGTGGCCCCCGCAAGCATCGTTGTGGTAGTCATTCAAGACTCGATCGACCTCGTCGATAATTAAGCAGCGACGGAGTACAGTGTCAATGCCTCATCGATATAAGACATCATCAATGAGTAGGTAGCATGGGGCTTAGTAATGAATACATTAATGATTGTCTCTGGAGAGGTGGTTTTTGAATTTTTGTGTTTGGAGGTAGATGAGAAGATCGACGTACCAAGGATCATCCGAGGGGATGTAAAAGAGATGTTCGTCGGGGAAGTCGGTACTGATGGGGGAACTGGTAGTATCGGAGGGAAAAGCTGTGATGATTTCTACAAGGAAGAGGGATTTATTTCTCTTGGGTGTTGAAAATTTGAGATCATACTCCTAAAGGATGACGATCCATCAAGCAAATTTACCGTTAGATTGTCAACGACTGAGCAAGTATTAGATGGGGTTGGAATCTGCTATGACTTTGGTAGTTCGAATCATAATGTAATGGTGTAGCTTCTAGACTACAAGGACAAATGCAAGGGCTATCTTTTCTTCATGGTTGTGTTTCAAGGGTGTCCCTGAAAGGTTTTTACTAATGTAGTAAATCACATGCTCATGATCGTCATCCCCTATTTGGACGAGAACTCCTACTACTGAAATGGCTGAGGCTGATATGTAGAGGAGATAGTCACAGTTATAGTTAGGTGAACTAATCAACAGGGCATTAGAGAGGGCCACTTTAATATCATCAAAAGAGGTTTGGGCATCTTTATCCCATTGGAATGGGATGTCGTGAAGAAGCAAGCGAAGGAAGCCATGTGCACGAGTAGCATAATTTGGGACAAAGCATCATAAAAAGTTATCTTTGCCTTGTAGGCTCTGTAGTTGATGTAAATTTCGATGGGGTGGAATTTCTATGATGGCTTGGACTTTGATAAGTTCCATGGTAATGCCACATTGGGAAACTATGAACCCAAGGAGGCCCCTAGCAGTGACGCAGAATATGTACTTGAGGGGGTTCAAGCGGATGTTGTATTGACGACACCTTTGGAAGATGATTCGTAAATCATCGAGATATTGAGTGTGTTTCTTAGATCGAGCTATGAGGTCATCCAAGTATGCGAGGATGATATGAGCCAGATCATGAAAAATGTATGTCATGGCGCCTTGGAAAGTAGCACTGGCATTTTTTAGGCCAAAAGGCATGACACGATATGAAAAAGTGCCCCAGGGTGTAGTGAATGCGGTTTTGTACTGATCGGTTGGGTGGATTTGGATTTGGTTGTAGCCAGAGAAACTGTCCATGAAGGATAAAGCCTCATGACCTGTGCAGTCATCGATAATTTGGTCGATGAAGGGCATTGGAAAGTTTTCTTTGGGACAAGCGTGATTGAGATCACGAAAATCCATACAGACATGGATGGTGCCCTATTTTTTGTTAACAGGGACAGGGTTGGAGACCCATGACGTATAGGCAATGGGGTAGATGAACCCGATAGCGCGTAATTTGTCAATTTCGGCTTTGATGGCTGCTGCTTTGGAGGGGTGTAGTGGGCACTATTTTTGGCAAACATGTGTGATATCAGGCTAGGTGTTGTTGCGATGTTCGACAATAGAGGGATCAAGAATAGGCATCTTTATGTATGACCAGGAAAAAATGTTTTGGTATTCCTAAAAGAGAGCGTTGTAGGTGGTGATTTCTTCCAGAGAGCATCTGGCACCAATGGTGATTTCCTCTATGACTCCAGATTTGATGGAAATATCGATTTTGATGGTAGGGGAAATATTGGCCATATTTCCTTCTTTGAAAGCATCGAGGGCGGGGATAGGGTTATTGAACCAATCTATATGCCCTGATGGGAGAAAATATTTGGTTTTGACTGTGTATATGGGGTGTTGGTTAGGAGGCGTAAAGGCCTCCTTTGAAAGAAAGAGCGCTATGTGGTGGAGTGCATCCCATGGGAAATCAGGGGTAGTTAACTCCTCCAGGATATCTTCATTGCAGTGAAACTGTCATGAATATAGGGGATCAAGAGGAGTGACAACAGTGACTGTCACTGTGTCGTTGTCTCCTGGTGGTAAATAAGTAGAGGGATTGAGGAAAGGGGATTGTGATGGTTCACTCGACATAAACCAAATATCGAGATATTGTTGGTTAAAAATGGTAGTCGGGTGTAAAATTTCCTTAGGAAAATGAACTGGAGAATTGGAGGGATTTGGGGGTAAATACTCGTATAAATCGTCCAAGAACCATGGAGGAGTAGAGAGTGCTTCAAGATCAAGGAAAATAATATGACGAACCTCTGGTGATGGAGTTGGGTTAATCACCAATTCTGCAGGGGGGGGATAGGATTTTGAATCAGGGCCATTTGGCGTTGTCTATATTCAATGATCATAGGACATTGATATGTAAAATGATCTAACGATTCACAGAGAGAACAAGGGCATATCATACGTTCATTGACTGAGGTCATGACATAGTGCATGTCAGTGATGTTTGGTGAGGGTGATGTAGATGGGGCGGGTTCTTGCTGAAATCTCTAGCATACTGTTGTTAGTGTCTGTCAGAATTGAGGTAGTGTTGGACAATGGTGTGTATAATGGCCATATTTTGAACATATGGTGCAAGCTAATTTGGTTTGTAGTCCTTTGCTACATGTGTTAGGGGAGGTGGCAGTAGTACTTGATGAAGCAACGAGCGGTGATGGTGCTTGATTGAGTTGAATTAGATTGCATAGCTATGGTAGAGATGGCCATTTGTTGGTGGGGTGTCTATCTTTCTCGCATAGTGCGCAAGGAGGTCAGACGCATGGGGGTAGGGGAGTGGTGGGCTCTTTATTTTTTCATCTTTCCCCAACTATAGCAGTGGTGCGAGTGAGTGAGGGTGTTGGTGGTGCGGTGGGACTAGGTATTGGAATCTACATTAGAATTCCTTTGGTTTGAGGAGGGACAGATGGTTGAGGGTCCATGGCTGGTCGATGTAGATACCACACTGGGATTGCTAGCACCATATTAGGGAGGGTAAGAGTGGTGACTACTTAGAAATCTTGTACACCTGGTGGGGGGTAAAAGAAGGGGATTTGAGAAAGAGCTTGGGGGAGTGTCTCCCAAACTAGGATGTGGTCTTGAGGTATGGTGGAATCAGGAATAGGTGAAGGTGGAGGGTTTTCAAGTAATTCCTGAGGAAGAATTTATGCGACAAGTGGGACGTCAGATATAAGAGAGGCCTCGTTGGGTGGGGTGGTATCTCGAATTTTAGTTTCGTTGGATGAGACAACACATACTTGATTGGAAGGATGAATGAGCGGTGGTGCACCATGGTACGTCCCAAGAAAGGATGGGTCTTTGAAAATTATGGGGCCCATCTCGATGAGTGGGTATGTATCAGGATTAGTGTGGACAAAGGGGAGGATATTATCGATGTTGGAAGAAGGAGATGGAATGAGTTTCAATTGTTTCTCTACCTAAGCCAGTAGATTCCTGCAAGGTGTGCAGTCGAATTCATCCACAAGGAGTGCGTTGATGAAGGCTCAGTAGTTTAACTTTTGTTCTCATTCACCCAGAAGTGGAAGTGGGTTGTTGAAGCCGTGCAAGGAGTGCGCAGGCTGAAGAAGAAGTCTCAGTTGTTAATATGAACACAGGATATTGAAGACTGCTGCTGCAGAAAGTGCATAGAGTCGGAAGGATTCAACACTTGAGATGTTGTTGAATGTCGAGCGCGAGGAGTGTGCACAAATTCCTCTGAAAGAATCATAGTGGAAAATCTCAGGAGGTATAGCACCTTCATGGTATCGTTCAAAGAGAGCCCAGGAGGTTTGGGTCGAGGAAGGTTCGAGCAGGAGTTGCAAGCATAGGCGTTGGAGAGCAAGTTCTGAGAAAGGACATTTAGCCTTCTCAAGAAATCCTCAAGGAGGAGGAGTTGATGGTCAGGATTCACTGAGGAAACTGCAAAATCCCATCAGCCATTAGATCTCGGGGAGTTGTGCATGTTTTAAGTCACAGCGAACAGAGGAGGAACCTGGAGGAGTCATCGGGATATTAGATTCATCGGGGTTTCGCTAAATAAGAGAATCGAGACCTCATAAGTCCCGAAATCCCGAGAAGGGATCCTAGCCGTAGATCCCGGACAAGATATGTGTCAGCAATCTGGAGCGAGTTGGGGTTCAGCATTTTGGGGTTTCCAGGGACATAGAACTCTCGCCTATTGGAATCACAATTCACGATTTCTCGACGGGAGTTTTGCACCGTCCATCGGCAAGGACGCGTGGCGAGAGATACCGGACAATTCGGAGTTTGGGATATCGGGGTTTCCGAGGGCATGAAACTCTTGCACAACGAAATCGCAATCCACAATTTCCCGACACGGTCGGAGCCGTCGATTTGAGGGACATGTGTCCGAGGATCAAAAGGAGTCGGGGTTTGGAATTTTGAGATTCTCGGTGACGAGTAACTCACGACAGGAGAAGTTGCAAAATCCCAAAACGTGACGATCCCACCGTCAGATCACTTTAGTGGAGGACAGGTGTCGAGGGGTCAACTCTGGTGCGGAGTCAACACCAAGTGGCATCGGAAATCGAAGAATCGGGAATTCCAAGGGCATGAGTTCCACACATTTCAATTCCACGAAGTTCGAAACTCCGATAGGGGAAGGACTGTGGTCTTGTGGACCAGGAGGTCACATGCGCAAGAGTTAGCCGGAGGGAGCTAAGGGGTGCAGAGGTACCATCGCCAATCGGGAATCGGGGATCCATGAGAGCAGTGGATCACGACAACGCGAGTGCCGACTTCTCGATCGGGAAAATTCCCGATAAGAGCAAAGGAAAACGTTGAGGAACTTTCATCGGGTTTCGGGGATTGGGAGACCCGAATATGGGAGTTCAAGACTCGCGAATACGCGAAGTCTGATTTCCCGATAGGGAAAAGGGAGATCATAAAGAGTATTCTGTGGGTGTAGAAAACTCCTGATAATGGGTTTTGAAGAGCATTCTAGCTCTTTGGGCCTAAGGAAAGGAAGGTCCTGGTGGAAGCGGACGTACCCCGGGTGGTGCGTTTGCGTCAGAGTGGTATCATAGCGAGAAACATTCTCTGTTTTCTATAGCAAAGAAGAAAGGAAAATTTCACCATGCCACCGAGGAGAGAAAGACAATCACCCGATCCAGAGGATAGGGGAAACCAGAGAGGCAGAGGGATACAAGCACAGAATACAAAGATGGAAAGGCAGATACGTGATCTCTGAGTGATATTAGAAGATATGGAAGCAGCGCAGAGATGCATAGCCAGTGCTGGAGATCTGAGCGACTCCGAAGGTGAAGTTGAAGTTTAACAACAAGGAGAAGTTGTAGCCGAAGATGCAACCAATGAGTGATTAATTAAAGCTATCGCCCGGATGAGTTCGAAGACAAAGATGGACATTCCAACTTATGAAGGAAGTTTGGATTCAGAAGAGCTTCTAGATTGGATTAGAGATCTCGACACCTACTTCGATTATGAGGATATCGAAGAGGATAAAAAGGTTAGGCATGCTGTCATAAAATTGAAGGGACACGCAACATTATGGTGGGACGAGCTTCAAGCAGATAGACGTTCCAAGGGCAAGCAAAAGATCAAAAACTGGGATCAAATGATTGCGAAGATGAAGGCAAAGTTCATCCCAAGGGATTATCAAATCACATTGTTCAGGAGGATGCAGAACCTGAGGTAGAAGCTGATGACAGTAAAGGAGTATACTGAGGAATTCTACAAGCTCAATATCAGAGCAGGACATCGGGAGAGCGATGATGAAAAAGTTACCGGGCATATGAATGGATTAAGATATGATATCCAGGATGAGATGAGTATGACAACCATCAGAACGGTGGAGGATGCGTATCAGATGGCATTGAAAGATGAGGAAAAGCTAAGCCGTAAGCCAACACAGTGAGGCCGAGGTAGGAGCCAATAAAAAGGTAAGTCGGTTGCCCAATATAGGTTCCAAAAATCCAAGGATGACTGGAAGAAACCTCAGACGAGAATAGAAAGAGGTGGAAGTTCACAGCGAGGCCAGCATGCTGAACAACAAAGGCAGCAGACAAAACAGAGTGGAGGATACGCTGATAATAGCACATTTCTTCGTACCAAAGGTAGAGGAAGAGGCAGAGGTGGAGTCATCACATGCTTCATGTGTGGAAAGAATGGACACAAGGCAGTTGACTGTCCAGATAGGAAGAAGGATGGAGGAGAAGCTCACATCGCCAAAGCACAAAGGCGGGATGCTGAAGTAGAAGACGCAGAAGACGGAAGGTCATTGATGATGTGTAAGGTTCTCTTAACACTCGAGAAGGAGGTGGAGGACACAACTCAAAGAAATAGACTGTTCAGAACCACATGCAAGACCAAAGACAGGAAATGCAAGGTCATTGTGGACAGTGGAAGCACAGACAATCTCATTTCAACCAAGATGGTGGAGAAACTGGAGTTGGAGATGACTGATCATCCAAGTCCATACAAAGTTTCATGGCTACATAAGGGACATCAGGTAATTGTCACCAAACAATGCTTAGTTGACATCAAGATAGGAGGATATAATGATAAGATACTCTGTGATGTTATTCCTATGGATGTATGTCATTTATTGCTAGGCAAACGATGGAAATATGACAGGAACGTAGTTCATGATGGGAAAATGAATACGTATACTTTGGAGAAGAATGAGAGAACACATATGCTACTTCCGATTAAAGATAAAGAAGTAAAACCAGATCCGAGAAATACTGTACTTCTCATGAATGGGAAGGAACTTCTGGCGGAAGTAAAGAAGAAGGAAGATCCACAATTCTTTGTGGTCAGGAAACGAAAAATTGTTTTGACCAGCACAAGAGTGGATGATTTGCCGGAAGAAATTCAGCAACTGCTAGAAGAGTTCGTTGACATTGTGGTAGACGAATTACCTCATTCGTTGCCACTGATGAGGAGTGTGAGTCATCATATAGACCTCATACCAGGAGCCAGTTTTCCAAATAAGGCCGTGTACAGGTTGACGCCACAAGAGAATGAAGAAGTTAAAAGGCAGGTACAGGAACTATTGGATAAAGGACTGATCAGGGAAAGTTTAAGTCTGTGTGTCGTTCCAACGGTACTGAGTCCAAAGAAAGATGGAGGTTGGAGAATGTGTACAGACTCCAGAGCCGTTAACAAGATAACCATCAGGTACAGGTTTTCATTGCCATGGATGGATGACTTGATGGACTGTTTAAGTGGAGCCAATTTTTTTTCAAAGGTTGATTTGAAAAGCGGATACCATCAGATTCGCATGAGGGAAGGCGATGAGTGGAAGACAGCCTTCAAAACCAACGAAGGGTTGTATGAATGGCTAGTCATACCATTTGGCTTGACGAATGCACCCAATACTTTCATGAGGTTAATGAATGAAGTGCTGAAGGAATTCATTGGTAAGTTTGTCATTGTTTATCTAGATGACATATTGATTTTCATTAAAACAAAAGAAGAGCATCTGAAGCATTTAGCTGCAGTAATGAGGAAGCTACAGCGAGAGAAGTTGTTGATCAACATGAGGAAATCTTCGTTTATAAAGAAAGAACTCATTTACTTGGGGTTTGTCATATCGGCGAATGAATTGAAGATGGATCCAAGTAA